>CM038218.1:44343029-44592656 GCA_021442155.1 Cymbidium sinense
TTCTCCAAAGAGACATCCCTCTTATAATCCAACAATGGCCAACCAATTTAAGTCCAAGATCTGGAGTATCGAGGCATGACACTTAGACCATAGGTCTAAGAATCACTTTCAAAAGGTACCAACAAAAAAGGTAAGCAAATATGGAGGCCAAAGTCTCGAAGTGAAACCGCCTTTAAAAAAGACAACAACGTGATATCTGACTAATTCTATAAAATCCACTCCTTATGTGCTAGTGTTTGGATGTCTTGCCACTTGAAGTTGAACTACCTTCACTCAGTAGCCATTCAACACAACCATACTGAAGAATGCCCATCTAGGATGGAAGAGCTTGGCTTGACAAAGTTAGGTTCAAAGCTCAAAGAAAGTTTAGAAGTCTATCAGTGAGGATGTCTAAAGCATTCGATCATACAAGGCATCCTTGAAACTTTTAAAGAAGAAGAAATGGTCTTGGTGTTAAGAATACCAATTATTTCTCACTATCATTACATGTCAAAATGTTAGGCTTCCTCTCGTTAGACAGGGGGCCTCCTCTTGTATTTAGGTTGACATCGCGCCTAAGGCCGACGTCCCATATACATATTCAAATTATGTATTCAAAGTTCACAAGTCTCAAAATCTTATCGACCAAAAAGTGAAATTTTTAAGTCTGTAAATATCAACAAATCAAGTTGGAAACACATCGTCCATCCATACATCAAATTTAGCGCTTGAGTGGGTGCATAAGGTTGGACTCAACATGCCCAAATATGAGTCACGATGTGTTTGTTTACTCAATACGCTATAAAGGTCGCAATAAGGGATCCTCCTACTATGTTAGTTCAAAGATGAGAACATCCAAATATCCAAATCCCTCTAACTTGGTGAGTTTAAGTAACCCGAACTAGGAGATCATCCCTAATGATCATAAGGTCATTTTTCAAAATCCAAAAAAAAAGATCCTCACTCGAGAAGGCACTATGTCGAGTTTGGTATCAATATCAAATGAGAAATGTAAACTCCTTCAACAAGTCTATTAAAGTAGAAAATAAAGACCAAGAAAACTCTTCTTCAATAAGTCCAACCAAGTAGAAAGAAAAGGACCAAAAAAGTCATCCCAATGTTCATACAAAGTCGAAGGCTAAATTGAAGGAGTTATGTCATCAATATGTCTATATGCACAAAGCATAGGATCGATGACTCTTCACCATTAACCCAACACAAGCTCTAAGGGCTAGGTCATTGGCAGACATCCTTCTATAAGCCCATGAAAGTAGAAAGTTGCTGAATTGAAGGAGTTATGTCATTAATATGTCTGTTACACGCAAAGCATAGGATCGATGACTCTTCACCATTGACATAACACAAGCTCTGAAGGCTAAGTCATCGAAAAACATCCTTCTGTAAGCCCACCAAAGCAGAAAGTTGGGGTTGAAGTTAAATTTCATATCACTTGATAAGTCTTCAAAATAATTCAGGATTTTCCTTCATCATGTCGTCGAGAGACAAATATATATATATATATATATATATATATATATATATATATATATATATATATATATATATATATATATATATATATATATATATATATATATATATATATATATATATATATATATATATATATATATATATATTCAGGTTAATATCGCTTCATGCCAAGATCCCTAAATAAATATACATAATCAAGAGGAAAGGGAGGTAATCTTTGAGGATATATGATAAAATTTCTTTCAAAAGCTCTGTGAAACTCCCTCTATTACATAGGGGGCATTTTTAGATTTTTAAAATCAATATTATATGTTAAGCTCTCTTAAGAGCAAATATGTCAACTCAAATATTGATCTTAAAATTCTTTCAAATGTGTTTTAAAATTTCCCATGCAAGATAGGGGGCATTTCTTTATTTTCATATGGGTTGACATCGTGCTTAAGTCGAGATCCCCATTTGATTACTCTAATATCAAGGTAATAAAGGTACTTTCAATTATCATGAATAGTAAAATGTATCTTTAAACAAGTTGCATATAAGATGATTCTACAATTAAAAGATTCATTTTTTATACTTGTAATAATTTTAAAAGTCAAATGAGAGGATTTTAAATTTGTAAACTTCGATATTATTAAGTCAAGTAAAGTTTCATAGCTCCGCCTAAGACTCAACTGGGTCCCAACCGTGACTCAATAAACCCAAATGTCAAGTTCACCGCTTGCACTCAACAAGTCATAAGAAAAGCCAGTGGTAGATCCCCACTTGCTAATCGATGACAAGCTATTATGCCTCAAGTCAATTGACTTAACATGTCTAAGTCATTCAAAAAAAAATTCTCTTAACGATTAACACTATGAACGAGGCTATAAGATGATTTATCCTTAAAATAACATCTATATAAAATATCTTGAAGATATACAAAGATGAAGATACAATGCCTCAAGTGCAATACAAAATAAAAAAGAGAGGAATACTGATTTTCCACTGAGAGAACAAGATAATACATGACTGATAAAAAGAAAAGGTACATCATGGAAGCCTAGATCAAGTTCTAAAGCAAATAAAGCTAAAGACGATGCTCACTCTCACCAATTGTAAAGCCCTAGCTCTAGTCAAAGTAGCAAAGATCCACCATAGCTCATATACTTGGTAATGGTACTACTTTTGCTTTCTAGCTCAAGCTCTCCCATCCTCCTCAGCCTACAAGTCTGACTGGTAGGATATCATGCTCGTGAGATCCCTCCACAACTCTCTGATCTTGGCAATCTATTTATCTAACTTAGAAGTGGCATCTATCTATCTCTAACGATCATGTCGTAGAGCCTTAGCACTCTTCTCAAACTCATCATATGCTTGGTCACCTCTCCCATGAATCGACATGCTCTAAAGCTCGCCAATAAAGTCGAGTAGATACTAAGCAATCTCATTTGGTGGATCGAAACTTTGCATCTCTACAAAGACTCTACCAATACTTGAGCTTGCTCCTCTAAACTAGCTAGAAGATCCAGAATGATGTTCACATATGATGTGAAGCAGTTTAGTGACTCTAGTGAGGCCGGAGTAAGCCTAGAAATCACATCCCTCAAAAACATCAAGCTGTAATTCTGCATGCCTCTGTCACGTGGATCTAGTGTAGATGGATATCGGTGGTAAATCTTAGACTCGTAACCCATCTCAGGTACTACAAGAAATAAATGAAAATAATCAACAAAAAGTAGAGCAATAAATATAACAAAGTGCAACTAAAAAACAATGAGAGGAAGTAAAGTACTTGAACATGGTGAATCTGATTGAACTGGTGTATCGTAAGCGACATAGTCCTCGAAGACCCTCACTATCTGATAAGCTCTAGGGCTATGTGCTGGCTCAACAGAAGATCCACTAGGTACAAGGTCTCTCACCTTAGAAGTCTCCCCAAGATAATGGATAGAGTAAGGCTGGGAAAAGTGGCTGGGAGTAGCAAAATCGAGATGATAGTATAAAGGTGCATACTCGACGGCTCAACTCCAAAGTCCTCAGTAGCATATCCAGTACTAGCTGACATCTGTGACACCTCGTCAGGAGTCAAAAGTCACTGTGGAAGTGGACTCATGGAACAATCAACTGAAGCTCGAATAGGCTTTGTAGAATTATAACCAACATCCGTGAGCTAAGAAATCTCAAGTAGCTGGGAGCGTAATCTTAGCCATACTATGCTATGAGGAGTGGGGTCATCAACCCTGACCTGCATCAGCATCTATTACAAATCAAATTAAAATATCAGATACATTGAATATATTTTAATGATATAACAAAGAGAGATAGCAGAAGTATTAAAAAGAGAAAGATAGTGATTATACCTCTAACACCTATCTTTGTGGTGGACGATGAGGCCGACCTCGAGGAACTCTGATCTCACCCTCCATTCAAAATTTATAGCACCACACTCTAAGAAAGGATCAAAGGATAACCAAACCCAAGTGATGTGGGTATAACTAACCCCTGTGTGACTCTGTGGAGAAGCTATCAGAAAATGAGAGCCGGTACCAAGCCTCAGTAAATGTAGCTAAACAATAGAAGCAGTAAAGAAACGTATCTCAAGGGGAATCATCCTGATCTTCCCAATATCTACTACACCAGGGATGAATGGCCTACCATTGTGGACGACAAAAAAAATCAAATTATACGAGCCATCTATAACAATTAACTGACCAAATTGATAACATAATCATCCTGGATGTATATTGGAAAAGTACTCAACTACTCTCAATGTTTGTCAGTCATGAAGTAACTAATATCTGTTATTCTCATCAAGACTGTCAATGAGATCAACCTCTATAAAGTCAGATGGTAGACCAAATATGTCTGGCTGGTGAACTAACAAAAATGATCTCTGACCAAATGAAGATCAAAGAAAAATATGTGAATCTGCTCTATCTCCAAAGTAGATAATTCTCAGTATAACTACAAGACTGTAGGATATCCACGCTCTAAAAAGAATGCTGGATATTCGAAACAAGCAAAGGCACCATATATATAGAGGTGAACCCAAGCATACAAGTACTGCCAAGGTAGAATCACATCTCGCAACTCTAGAGAATCTGTCCCAAAAATCACCCTCAATATCCTGTAAATCCTAGCTAACACTACTTGGGGCTAGAGAAACTCACTCACCTCGAGAGATCTTGCTGGCTACTAATAAAACACCTGGGTGAATTGATCCCTCTGTAATGGGGAGTACAAAAATGCAGAGCCAAGTCACTATAAATCCCACTAAGAATAAATCCTCACTGAATCTTTGTATAGCTAAAGAAATCCCCTGGTAGAATAGTTGCCGATAAACAACTACCATCGACACACCCAATAAATGGATCATGTAGTACTAGCCTTTCGATAGAGCATAATCATGTAAGAAGCTTTGAATCCATGCACTCAAAAGAAATGTAGCCCGTGATCATCTAAAACGTCCTAATGCCTTCAAAGTCTGGTGATAGTCGCTCAAAAGATCAATATAGACATATGGCATGACTAACCTACCTCATCGATCACTATCATCTGAAGGCTGCCTGCAGAATAACTCCTCATCAGGCGAAATGCACTACTCATAATGATAACCAAACATGGAAGGCCTGACATAGCCTCTAAGTCCCAAAGTGTAACTGTCAACTCCTCCAGGCCAATCCATCAAGTGTTACTACTAGCATCCCAAAACTCCGCTACTCCACGAGCCCAAGAAAAAGGCATTGTGGTGTTAATTTTTGGGGTGTGGGACACCATACAGATCTTAGGTGATATTTATTGAAGTGATTGGGTACGACATTAAGAAATGATGTACTATCTTGAAAGATAGAAATCACCACCCTATAATGGGCCTGATCACCTAATAAGGACTCCTAAGGCATGATGGGTCTAATATACAGAGATCTTTCCCTACTTTATATGAAAAGTAAAGTAGGTTTATTTTAAGCCGTTCAAAAGTTCCTATGGAGGCAAGCCCCATAGTTAATTACATCCTAAGTGTGAATTCTTAAGAATACTCTAATTAAAGTAAAAATTAGGGTCTCTAAAGATTTCAAGGTTAAGACTATCAAAGGATTGGCTATTTTAGAAAATCAAATGAGATAGATCAAGGAGAAGACTTATTTTGGAATCCAAAGGAGAAGTAAGAAATGCTCATGATACTAGAAGCCTAATGAGCATTCCAATCTACCCTATAGTTTATATTTTGAAATTGAAGAAAGTTAATTATTTGAGTTGACATTTTATTAGATGCTGGCTTATAATTCCACAACATAATATTGTAAAATGCTTAAGAGGAGGATTTATGCTTGTAGGAAGAAATAACCTCGATTCTTAAACTAGCCTTGGTACAAAACAAAGGCATGACCTAAATCTAAGGCAAAAATGGGTATATGGTTTACCTCCACAAGAGAGAATAAACCACTGACCGGACTTATTACCGCTGAGTGCCTGCCCTAACCTCCTACACTTTAAATCCATGTAGCAAGTCTTATGCAAGATGGCTAGTTTGTTCATTTAGAAAGGAAACTAAGTCCTTAGACTCACTCCCTAAGAGACTAGAGCATGAGTGGTATGAATCCATGACTTGATCTAATGCAAATTTTATCAAATTTATTTGATTCTTTTGAACTTTTTATTTTGACATAGGTTATGGGATTTTGTATGCCAAAATGCATGAGAATTTGATTATGGGCCAAATCAAGAGAGAAAGGGGTGTCTTCCACCAAAGGCTTTCATAGGTTAAGCCTTGATTCTCTGGCAAGGATGGAAGCCCCCTCTTAACAAGAGTGAAAGAATATGACATGCATGATATTATACATTCATCCATCCAGCTAAGGGTTACTAAAAATTTTATTATCTTGATTTAATTCCTAGGCTTTTATGTGAGGTTATGAATTATTTTAAAATTTTAGTTATGAGTTGTTAATAAAGGTAGAAAAATTAATTTTATCCTAAGAGCTATTGCATCCAGCCACACATTCACATCAATCATAAAGAAACTATGAAAAGCGATGTTCTAATGCGCAATCTAAACACAACATCAAATAATTTTATAGACTAAAAGAATAAAAGGCAGTGGTCTCACGACACCCGAAAAGAGAAAAAGAATGGGTAGCCAAGCTCTACCCTTATACAACCCGGATTACAAAAATAATATATATGTTATGGGGGTCTTCTTTTCTTCATTTCTTCATTTCTTTCTTTTGATTTGATTTGCTCCAAAGGCATCATGTGGCACCCTGTGGACTAAGCCTTCTCCAGCTCATCCTAATCCCCATAACACTAATCCTAATTTCTAATGCAAAATTACATCAAAAATAAAAAGTAAATCTAGCTACACTCAAAATAAATGTTAGCTAAACACGCCATACAACCCAAGCAGTTATATGAATAATTTGGACTTAGCACCCACATGGGTAACCAAGCCCACTGTCCTAACATGGGTTACACTAAGGGCTAAGCAACCCGCACAAAGAAAAGCATTTATATTTTTTATTATACCCTTTAAGCACAACCTCAGAAAATATGATTAATAACGGCCTAACATCCAGTCTACGAAACATACACCCTAACATCCAGTCTAAAATATTACATCACAAAAAAAAATACAACATCATACATACAACCCAACTAAAGTAAGGCTTATGTAGCAAGACTTTACTAGGCTTCTTTAGTTTAAGTTCCAATTTGAAGTTTGAATTTAAATTTTATCTTTGGGTGATCTCAATTTAAATGACTTAATGATTTACTTTTCATTTTTATTTCAGTTTTATTTGGTTGAAATGATATTTAGGTTCTCAAGAATGAAGAGTAGGATGAATTCCATCTGTAGACAGGACTCACTCTATTCTACATCCTAATTCCTAAGGAATCTAACTAAAGTCCTTAAGTATCTTGATTAGCCCATTTGAATTTGTGTAATTCATTTGATTCAATTTATTTGATTTGATTTAGAATTTAGAATTTGAGTTTATTTAAGTATTTGATTAATTGATTTTTTGGATTAGATGTTTTAGTTTAATTGCATCTTGATAATTCAATATCCTTAATGTCTAATGGAGTTTAAGTTTGTTTAAGTTCATGTGTTTTTGGTTGATTAATTTTAAATGTTTTGATTTAATTGAATCTTGATAATTCAATATCCTTTTAAATATTTAATTCTTTTCTTTGATCATGGTTATGTGATTTAACTTTATGTTTATTTAATTTGATTGTGGTTCATTTATTTGTAGTTTGATCGGATTAGATTAATTAAGATTTTATTTTTGATTCTAATTGGGTTTAATTCTTTGTAATTGGGATTTTATTTTTAATCACATCCATTTGTCATGTTCATCAAAATTTGGTTAGCATTTTGATTTCATACATTGGATAGTTAATTAGTTTATTTATTGAAGTAGGTTGAATGAGATTTGATTTGATTCTATATTAAATTGATGAGAATCTTTCTTGATTTAACTTAATTTGATTCAATTTAATTTAGTTAGCTTTATTGGTTTATGGGTTTGCTTAGGTTCAATGTGATTATGTGATTTGTTTAATTAATAAGTGTATTTATGTTAATTATAAAGGTTTGTTTAATTTTTTTAATTTAGTTTCATATTTGTTTAGATAAATGATGTAATTAATGACTTAATGGTTTAGGTTTAATTTATGTTTTGATTAATATTTAATTGCATTTTGATTAATTAAGTTTAATGTAATTAATTTGATTAACTTAATTAGTTTGTTTAAGAGGTATGATTAAATTAGATAAAGATTTGTTTAACTTTTAATTTGATTTCATGTTTATTTGAGTTAATGATGTAATTGATGAATTAATGATTTAAATTAGGTTTGATTATCATTTAATTGCATTTTTTATGTTTGATTAAGCTTATATGATTAATGTAATTTATTTATTAATTTATTTAATAAAGTGATTAAATTAATTAAGATTAATTAATATTTAATTTGAATTAACTTTAACTGATTTATAAAGTTAAATTTGGTTTATTAAGATAATGATTAATTTATTAAGTTTGCATTAATTAGATGTTTAATTAAGTTTGATTAAGGGTCAATTAAAATTATTAAAAGGTTTGTTTGATTGAGATTAATGACTTAATGATTTAGGTTTAATTTAAGTTTTGATTAGTGTTTAATTACATCTTAATTATGTTTAATTAAGATGCGGTTTCATATGATTAATTTAATTAACTTAATTAGTTTATTTAAGGGGAGTGATTATTAAATTTAATTATGGGTTTGATTTAAGCTTAATTTTAGAGTTAGCTTTAATGTGACTTATTTAAATTAATTTGATTAATTAAGATGATGGATTAATTCATTAAATTTTTTATTAATTAAATGTTAATTAAGTTTGATTAAGGGTAATTAGATTAATTAAAGGTTTATTTAATTAAAGATCAATGACTTAATAGTTAGTTTAATTTATGTTTTGATTAATGTATTGCATCTAATTATATTTTGATTAAGTTTAGGTTTAATATGATTAATTAACAATTTATTATTTATTAGGGTGTGATTAAAATTTTAAAATTAAATGTTTTGAAATTAATGGATTAATTTCATTTATTATTTTATTATTTTGATTTTATTTATTATGTTTGTTTGATTTCATTAACATGTTCAATTTAGTTATTAGGTTGAAATATTCAATGGTTATTTAATTATCTCATTCCAAATGGATGTGATTTAATCATGGTTAAAGTTTTCTTTAATTTTATTTAGTTTAAATTAGTATCAAATTAAAAGTTTTCTAAGTTTGTTGGATTTTGAGTTTGATTTAAGATTTAATCATTTAATTGAGTTTTATTAACTTAAATAGATTTAATCATATTTAATTTAATCTCCTTTAAAGATGATATTTTCTGATTTAAAGTTTGATTAATGATTTAATGAATGCTATTCAATTTCTGATTTTGATTTAATATTTGAGTTTTTTTATTATATTTTAATTAACTTTTAATTATTTAAACTCTAATCTTAAGTGTTTATTTGGGTTTCTTAAGATTCAGAAGATCAAATCTTTTTTCTTAAGAGTCTTAAATGTCAATTGAAGTGATTTAGGTCATCTTGAAGATTTTTGTAAATTTTTAAATTTTTATTTAATTTATTTTATTAAAATTGATAATTTGAATTTAAAAATTTAATTTCTCCCAATCCAAAGTTTTTTAACTTGAAATTTTATGTAGGTGTATTTTAACATTTATTTTAATATCCAAAAAATCTCAACTTAACCACTTATATTTTGGCTTAATTAATGAAATATTTTTTACTAAAACTAAATTAAGCTAACAATACAGTAAAATTTTGAGTATTTGGTTGTTGATTCTCTGATGAATCCAACGAACTACAATTGTTGTTATTTATTTTCTATGAATTTTTGAAGTTTCATGATTTATATTATTATTTTATTATTTATTTTTTTTTTTTTTTTTTTTATTTGTGTATATATTTATTTTTATTTTTTATATTTATATATATATATATAATGGCGGGCGAAAGATAGCGCGACCGTCCATCATGATCGGACGGTCGATCGCGATCCGAGGCTGATCGTGATCGGCGATCATCGAGCCGTCGACGCATCAACCACTGACGGACGGTCCACATCATTTCGGCGATCAATCGATCGCTACTCAAGCGATCACGCTGGAGCATCCGCACGACCGATGATGTATCCATCCCACGAAATGTGGGATCGGACGGTAGCTGTGAGCCGCCGATGGTGAACAGTATTTTTATGGGTTTTTAAAAAAAAATAAAAGTTTCTAAGCCAAAACTTGTCCAAATAGACCCATTTTCACGCCGATTCGCACTGAAAAAATTCTATTTTCTATTTGGGATGATTTAAAATAAAAATGCTGGATTTTCTAAAGGAAATTCCTAGAATCGTGAAAATTTTAATACAAAATATGTAAAATCCTAAGGTCGCTAATTTGATGAAAGTTACCTCACCGGGGATGATTCGGGTGAAGATCCAGGGAGATCCTATGTGATGAAGAAGCTTGAGTAATCTTGGCCTTCTTCTCTTGAATGCCTCCTCCGATGTTTACCGTCACTCACCTAAGAGCAAATTATATTATTTGAGCTCAAAATGGCTAAATGAAGGGGATGGGTTCTTTTGCTTTGGGAGTTTTCTGAATAATGGTGGGAGGAAGAGATCTAAGCCTCATCTCCCCTCTTATAATATAAAAATTCAAAATATTTTTGAATTTTTTTGGCTCCAAATTGATCATCTTTTGGGGTGGTTGGATGGATGAAAGATTGAGGGACTTTGGATTTTGCTCCAAAGTCTCTCATATGATCAGATTTACTCAATTGAAATATTAGGGACATATGATGGGAGGTTAAGTGTATGTGATGGGGGAATTAAATGAGGTTAGGTGGAATCCTATGTGGGGGATGATTCATGAGAGATTTAAAATGGGTTGGGTTTATTTTGGCTGATCCCAAATTTGGGTAGGATTTGATCACAATGGGTTTTGGCTTGGTTTCAAGGATTTGGCCCAATTGGGTCATATGGGTCATTTTGGGCCAAATTGACCCATTTGAATCAAATTGGCCAAAATTAGTTATGGTTGATTTATTTTCAATTGACTAATTGAAGATGAATGTGGTCTTTGGTTTGAATTAATTTGGATTTAATTTTGATTTAGGCCAAATTGACCCTTTAGGCCAATTTGGGCTAGTTGAGTCAAGTTGACCCAATTGGCTCGATTGATCAAATTGGGTTTATTATGGCTTTGGTAAGTTCAATAATCAATTTGAAATGAACTTGAGCCATTTGCAATCAATTTGGGTTAGATCATGATTTGACCCGATTTGGTTCTTTAGGCCAATTTGGGTCAATTTGGATCAAATGGCCAATTGGGCTTGGTTTGGCCCAATTGATTGCAATTGATCATCCTAGGGTGATCAATCATGGTGTAAGATTTTGGTGAGCTTGGTTCAATCCAATTTGGTTGGATTGAAGTTGGCTCAAATGGGTCCTTTAGGTCACTTTAGTCAAGTGCACCTAAGTGAGTCAATTAGTTTGGTTTTTTGATTCAATTTAGTTGAACTTATATATGAGCTAGATTGAAATATAAGTTCAACTCAATTTGGAGTCTAAGGGATTTTGGCTCATTTGAAATTTTCAAAAAAAGGGCTAAGTTGGGTTTGACTTGGGTTGGTTTGATTTGATTTGATGGTTGTAGGTTTCATTTATATTTGGGTAGATAATTGAATGAATGATTGATTCAAGAGATAATTCATTGGTTTTGACTTGAGATAGAATTTGGCTAAGTCAAAGAATTGGCTTAAAGGGTTTAGATTGAGTTTGGATTTGATTTTGATATAGTTTTGGTCATTTGAATTTGGATTTCATTTATATTTGTGAATATAAATGAAGGAATAATTGATTTATAAAGATCAATGAGTTTGATTTAAGAAAGTTTTGGCTAAGCTTATGAATATGGTTCATATGGCTTAGGAAGGGTTTTAGGTTTGGATTTGATTTTGGGTTTCAATCATTTGGAGTCAAATTTTGAAATTAGATTTGGAATTTGAATTTGAATTTGAGATTTGATTTGAGAATTGAGTCTGGGTTTGATTTGAGAAAGTGTATCTAGATTAGGTTTAGGCTATGGGATAGGTAATTTCTTAAACCCTAAGGCATAGCCTAATCTTATGATTAACACTCTAAGTTCTAGCTTAAGTGTTCACCTAATCACTAGATGTGTCTTATGACTAAGGAAATCTTAGTGTCTAGAAGAGTCCTAAGTCTAAGAAGAGGAGGTTAAGAGCTCACTCCAAAAGTGAGGTCAACAAAAGGACCCCAATACACAAACCAGGCACATCGCATATATATCATTGACCAAATGATCAATAACATCCAGAAGATTGCAACAAATAATGAAAGTGATCCATACCTAGACCCGAAAGGTAGATAGAATCATGATCTTAGTGCAATGTAGCTCTCTTTATGCCAAGGGCATAAGATAGCAAGAAGGGATCCACTAGGGATTGAGTACATGAACCTTCCTCTAGGGAAACAGGTTCAAGTTATTCCCTGGGGATATGGATGAGGATTTGAATATGATTTATTTGGGTGTGTATCCACCAAGGGATAAGAATTTAAGATTTCTTTGATTTATTTTGATGACTCCACTAGGTTGGTTTAATTTATTATGGCTCCACTAGGGAGAAGGGTTCTAGATTGAGGGCATATCCATTGGGGATATACACTCGATTGAATTTGTTTAATTTAGATATAAACTCTACTAGAGAGGCTAATTTGATTCACGCCACATTGGAGAGAAATTTGGTTTGTTTGAGATGTTTAATTTGACTCCACTAGGGAGGTTGGTTTTGAATTTATTTTGTTATGGACCATGTCAGTGTACGATGGACTATATTAAGAAGGAGCCATAGGGGCCTTGGCCTATCTTAGATTTATAAGTCTAAAGGGGTAGTCTACCTACCATAAGGTAGGACTATCCAACCTAAGGGGTTGCCTTTTGGTGTGCAATGACTATGCTAGGAAGAAAGCGTAGTAGACTTATACATTCCAAAGCAAGGAAAAGCCGCTAGGGTGATTTATTGGATGAGCAACACATCAAACCCTACCTAAGGTGACTATTGAGTGAGCACCGTTGGGGGTCTTACCTCAACTCAAGAGTAGTCTTGATGATTAATTTGATTTGATTTAATTTAATTTTAATTTTTGTGTTATATGGACCTCATATGCGATGGACCCACTGAAGGAGCTAGGCCTTGACCTATCTCATTTACAAGTCCAAAGGGGTAGTCTACCAACCACAAGGTAGGACTATCCGCCTAAGGGTTGCCTTTCGCGTAAATGATTGTACTTGGAAGAAAGAGCGACTTACATCTTCCAAAGTAGGATCAAGTTGGGGTGATCTATTGATGGCACAAATGATCAATCCGACCTAGGGTGACTATTTGAATCGGTGGACTCATATCAACTCACTCAAGAATAGTAATTACTTTAATTTTAGATGGACCGCTGCATGAATCTACTAAGAAGGAGCTAATATTAGCCTAGACCTATCTTAGGTTTACAAATCCAAAGGGATAGTCTACCGCTAGAACTAACCAACCTAAGGGTGCCTTCACAATGGTCAAGTTAGGAAGAAAGCACGGGACTCACATCTTCCTAAACAGAATCAACCAGGGTGATCGGTGCTGCAATAAATCCCACCTGGCTGCGCCGGTTTGCAGAATCATGTGGAAAGAATGAGTAATAGACTTATATCTTTCAAAGAGACAACCGGTAACTCATTGGTGGCACAACAAGTTGAACCCAAATGACTACGGAGGAATATCACCGGGATTTATCTCAACTAGTGGTGCAATTCTATAGGAGTTTTGCTACACTCCTAAAAAATAGGATGCTTGGGAAAGGGCCACTGGGGCTTGAATTCTAATCCAAGCAAATATTATATTTCTTTGTTTAATTTATTTTATCGTGGACGTTATTTTAGGGATCAAAGAGAAGGAGCTTATATCACTAGACTATCTCATATTTATCAACCAAGGGATAATCGCATCTGAAAATTCCAACCACATGGCTACCGTGAAAGGGGACCGCCTAATCCAAAAGTAACCTGTAGTGTCTAAATGGGTCTCAAAGGACGTGATCCAATTAGAATGCCCGCAGGGAAGGGGGCCGCAAGGCTTATCCAACACCTTGGAGAAAATATATTAGTCATATCACAAAGGTATTCTGGCCAACTCGGAGAAAGCGTGGGACTCACATCTTCCAAGAGTGTATACCAGTGAGTCATCACGCGATAAACATCAACCAACCTATGGTGCCCATCTATTTATGCAAATTAGAAAGAAAGCGTAGGCTTATATCTCTAAAGCAACCACTTGGGATAGTCTGCTTGGACATACCGACCTACGACTGAGTGAATGCCACAGCTTATATGACTCAAATGTAGTCAAGAGGAAAGGGAGCCTCTGTGGGGACTTACCGTAAACCTCAAATATATTCGCCCTAGTTAGATCATGATGATTAGTTAAGAAGAAAGCGACTCACATCTTCTTAAACAGGATCAACCATGAGGTACCATAGCTAGATGAAGACTATGAAACCAAGGGGGTTTGCAATGGTCAAATTAGAAGAAAGCGGGACTCACATCCTCCAATAACCACCGGGTGATCGATTGCTTTGGACAACAAATCGAACCCCACCTAGAGCTAATGAGTGAGTGCCACAGGGGCTTGCTCCATATCAAAATAAGACAAAGATATGTGTATTTTTGTGTTTGATATGAAGGAATAGGATGCCACTGGGGGACCCTAAATATATCATGGTGAATTCATAAGCAAAAGATATTTCTAACATAGAAGAAATAAAATTTGAGATGAAAAGAGATTTTATTGATAATTATTTTCAAATAAGATTTATGGATAATATTTCTTTAAGTAGAGCCCATTGATTGGAAGCATCAGGCGCTCTCCTTTACAATTTATGAGTTGGTAAGACCCTCCTTGGTAGGCCTTCTCTATGGCATAAGGGCCTTCCCAAGTGGGTTCAAACTTTCCTCTTATCAATTGGTCTCCTTAGAACTAAAACAAGCTCTCCTACTTGAAAAGCTCTAGGATGGACCAACTTGTTATGAGCTTGAATCATCTTGGCTTTATATAACTCGAGGTTTTGGCATGCTCAGGCATCTCCTCCAAACCTGAGCTCTTCCAAAACTTGGCATTCGTTTTGTGATTTTGCTACCCACGCTATCCTGTGATGGGAGTTGGACTTCCAATGGTAAAATGGCTTCACCCATACACCAAAGGAGAAAGGGGTAGATTGAGTTGGAGTTCTATATGTGGTACGCCCATAAAGCTTCAACCAACTGTCATGCCATCATCATTATTGTCATCTAGTGTCTTGATTTGAATGAGGGTTTTGTTGAAAGCTTCTACTAACCCATTTCCTCTGGATAGTAGATGGTAGAATATCTCCAATCTATGTTCGAGCAAAGCTATTGATTTTAGTGCTCTTGAATGCATTACCATTATCGATATAATTCATCGAGGCATCAACCTATATACGATATGGTTCTAAAAATGGAGCACATGTTGGTGTGACCTCTAAGTGGGATTGCCTCACCCATTTGGAAAAGTAGAAGAAGTAGAATGAATCGATGACCCTTGGAAGAAGGAGGATCGATCGGACCCACAATGTCAGTACCCAACACTTGAATGGCCATGAGGCCAATGTAGGATGTAGAATGTTGGGAGGTTGATGTAGGACCACACCGTGTACCTGACATTGATGGCATCTCCTAGCTACATCCATGCAGTCTGTGATCATCGAAGGCCAATAGTATCCTAGTCTCTTGATCTTGGCTTTCATCTTCGGACCGGATTGATGTGCCCCACATAACCCTGAGTGTACCTCGGTCATGATTCTACGAGCTTCGTGTTTGTCCAGACAACGTAACCACATATGATCGAAAGACTGCCGGTACAAGGTGTCGCCTACAAGAGTATAGGAAAGGGCTCTCTGCTTCACCTGGTGTGCCTGTGATTTCTCTTGAGGTAGTTTGCCTACATAAAATAATCTATGAATGGTTGCCTCCAACTGCTCCTCATCCTTTCTGGTAATGACAACCTCACCTTCAAGAGAGAATCTCTCGATGAGTTCAGCATCAATAAGGGATAAGACTTGTTTATTTTGGACCCTTATTAGAATGGACTCATCTTCTGGACATACCAACTCTTTGGCAAGCTTGCTTAATACATCTGCTACTACGTTCTCTCCTCGAGGAATCTTGTAGTTGGTAACCTCTAGGATTTAGGCCAACAACTCCATAGTATACTTGTGGTAATGGTGGTGCTTAGGCTTTAGAACTTTGTAGGACCCAGTGATTTGGTTGATGACTAATTGAGAATCCCCAAAGATGTTGATACTCTAGATGCATAGTATAATGACTAACTATAGACCGACAATCAGAGCCTCATATTCGGCTTCATTGTTGGTGCATGGATTGGATAGATGATATGAGAATCTCATCACATCGTGGTCTGGAGTTAGGAGAACTATTCCTACCCCTGCCTTCCCTAGGATAGTAAATTATGGTTCTTCTCCTCTTTGAGAGGAAGCCGCACCATCAAAGTACATCTCCGTGTAATACTATCCCCTAAGTTCATGATTTGTTCATCGGGGAGATCATCATTAAGCGGAGAATCGTAGGAGTGGATGTCTAAGAAATCGCAAGTGCTTGTCCTTTATGGCGGGGGCACAAATGTTATATCAAATTGAGATAAAATCATGGACGAACGTACAAATATAAGGTCAACCATGTCATGATATTGTAGTGGATTGACTCTAGAGATCAAGTTCACCTTATGAGAAAGCAGTGTAGTAGATGCAAAGATTAAAGCTAGGCTTTTTCAATAGGTGGATAGTTTGCCTCAGGATTAACGATGAGATAATAGAGAGAGTTCTCCTTCATCATGGTTTGAGCCAACAAAGCCAAGGGAGTCATCTAATGCAAATATATAATATGAGCGCTGCGGGATAGAGCTAGAGGTGTCATCGATATTGCTTGATGTCTTCAAAGCATCCGGCACTTATCATCCCATTTGAACTTGGCATCTTTTGATAAGTGTGAGAATGGTTGGCATCTTCGATAAGTTGGAAATGAAGCATCTTAGATACGCCAACGCCTTGGAATGACCCGAGTTGTGTTAGCTTTTAGGGGTGGCATTTCTAATATCGCTTTGATCTTTTTGGATCGAATTTGGTGACAACAAACCCAAGAAATTTTCTGTTACAATGCACACTTCAGGGGGTTCATTTTGAGGTTGTATTGTCTGAACCATTCAAAAATAACTCTCAAGTCAAAGAGATGATCTTCCTTTTCTTTGCTTTTGACAATGAGATCAATGTAGCATTCAACTTGATGATGCATGAGTTCATCAAGATTCATGGCCCGGTATGTGGTACAACATTTTAAGATGAAAGGCATGACCTTATAACAATATATTCGAGGGTTCAAAAGGTGTTTTTCTTTCATCCTCTGGGGCCATCTTAATTTGGTTGTAGCAGTGACCCATCCATAAAGGAGAATCGATGAGATGAATCAATGTCCACCATTAATGGTATAGGAAGTGAAATTCATCCTTAGGACATGCCTTATTTAGATCCCTAAAATCAATGCATATGCAATTTGGCCATTTTTTTTCTTAACCGGATGACAGCCAACCGTGTAGATATTTTTCTTCCCTAATAAAGCAAGCATTGATCAATTTCTTGAGAAGTGACCTATTGTTCAATGTCTAATCGCATGCTGGGAGCGCTTTGATAGGTTAGCATTAGGTTATATATGGATGCTATGGAGATAGCATCTCTTCATAACTCCATGCAAAGCAATCCTTAAACTCAATCAATAGCTTCACTAAATCATTGGTTTCTTTTTCATTCAATAGAGAACTATATATGTATGGATCTTCTTCAATTCCTAGGTTGATTTCTTTGAGTTCTCGATAGTTGATCTGATCTCCTCTTCAAACTCTGGCGGTGCATCCTTGACTTCAAAGTCATTTGGATCATCTAAAAGTTTCTAAGCACACCTCCTCATATGAGTTAGCATGATTTGAAAAGAACCTATCGATTCCAAATGATTGGTGATGACCAAGCGTAATCATCATCAATTGGACCCATTGTACCGAATCTTAGTCCCGGTCTTGATTGTGAATGTTTGCATTTGTTGTCCCATAACCTTTCAAAGTAATCGACCTGTGTTTAGACCAAGCATGTGGAATTAATCCTTTCTTTGCTAAATTAAGAACACAAGGAGAATACCAATCAAAAGGTAATTCTATTAAATCTTTATATGAATCATCCTCAAGTTCTACATCAGCTTCTTGACTTGAGGATGATGCTCCAAGAAAGAACTTACACTTTACATTTGTGGAAGACTTAGGGGCTTCCTTAACTACCAAACCCTCAACTTTTGTGAGAAAGTGGGGTTAGAGCTAAAGTTCCCAACCGATGCTTCACTATTTCACATATAGACTGGATACACTTATGCTTTGCTTGGGAGCTCGCCTTCATCTCTGCTCAACTGTCACTTGCATGGGGATATGCCGAAGTGCTATGTACTAATCATATATGACTCATCATCCAACTAGATTCTAAGTCTATATAGATAGTAGGTGTAGTCTGTAGGGGACATAACTCATTGGATGGCCAATAAGGAGGTCTTCCATCTCTAGGCATGTCTGGATCCGCCTCTCCTCCCTTGGAGGTCGAGTCATCCTACCCATATGTTCAATGGAGTAATGAACTGTGTGGAATCTAATGTTAGCTCTACTTTCTCCTCCAAGTCTATTTCGCTCCCTTTATTTTTTTTTCTTTCTCATTTTTTTTCTTTTCTTTTTTCTTTTCTTTTTTTTCTTTTTTTTTCTTTTCTTTTATTTTGAACTTTCACCAAGTTCACGAGAATAGACTTGATTTTGAGAGAGATAGTAGGTTGCATCTTCAGATATTCGACCTCATGAACTGCGTGAATGGCTTAAGATCTCCTTTGATGCTATTCAATCCCACCTTTCATGAACTTCATGCACTGATGTAGATAGGATGGAACCACATTATTCTCATGTATCCAAAATCTCCCAAGCAAAGCATTGAAAGATGTATCTAAGTCTATAATATGAAACTTAGCAGTAGTCTTCCAATCATCCACTTCTAATGGCAACACTATAGAGCCTAAAGCCCTCTCACCTTGTTCATTGAATCCTCTCAACATCATCCTCTCTTTTGAAAGTTTGGAGATGTCAATCTTTAAGTAAGTAGGGTTTTTAGACTCATAATATTCACATGCACGGTCAACAAGAACTCTGATATCTGTATCTTCCAACATCCATTGTAATGTAAAGAGGGCGTGCTTGGTCATTCCAGAAGCAAGTCTTCATCTTGAATGTAACTCCTAGAGTGTCCTCAAACCAAGCCTCCTCTTCAAGATGGCCAGGCTAAGCATATCTGATCAAGGAGGGCCTTGATTAGAGATTCCCTCATCTCTTTGGATAAGATGAGGCATCATATATACTTAACTTATGGCAACTTTCTAAGATGTGTGACATTGTAGTCAACCTTGGCTTGATCCTCCACAAGCATATCCATGGGTGGAGCATCTTGTGGAGAGGCTATCTCTTCTTTAGAACCAATGATTTGCTTACCCTTATCGAGGTACCCAGAGGTAGAACTTTACACGCGAAGGTTAACTTGACCTCTTGGAATGATGAATTTGTAGGAAGTTCTACCTTCTCATCACCTATAACTTCTCCTATGGGATCATCGATGATGACCAAATCAATCTCAATGGTGAACCCGAATGATTGTGAATGGAAAATCCATTTCTAAATCAAAGGTGAATGATCGAACTAGAGTCATCATTATTTTGTAGACTTGAAGAGTTTTCAAGAGGAATAAAATCTAGAGTATCGGGACAAGATGTAAGTGAAAGCTTTCTTCATTGATTTCTTCTTAGATGGAGGTACATGATAGAAATCTAATAAAGTAAGTGGAGAAAGGGGTATAGTGCCCTTGTCCGATACAACGCTCCTATTGGCAGAAGAGGAGCTAGTGGAGGAAGAAGTAGTATGTGGATGGAGGGGCTGGATGGTGGTCTTCTATGCTATCCCGGGCAAGTAAGGTAGGCTGCTGCTGCTGCTGGGCTGACACCTTCTTCAAGTTGTCTTTGGCAACTTGCAAACCTTCCTTGGTGTTGGAGGTTTGAGTTACTTCAGACACCTATAAAGAAAGCTTCTTGATCTTAGAGACCACTTTTTTAGAGGTTCGATAAGACAATATCCCAACCTTCTTTTGACTTAAGAGGATCGTAAGTATCCCCAAGAATTACTCTGATAGAACTATAGAGTTGTTTTAACAACTATTCCTTGAGGATAACAACAGCTCCTGACTTGTAGATGCGCTCAAGCCAGTCCTTAAAGGTGACACAATCCTCCAAGACATGACCCACCATGCGGTAGGTAAGGTAGATCATCACTCTTGCCCACATCTTCCCTTGGGCTCGTAATCGAAAGTCGTTTCTTTAAGAGATTCTTAAAGATCTTCCTAACTACCTCCTCTTGAATGAATATGGCTTATTCAATTTATCGAAGAGTTGGTGGTAATAGCTACCTATGGATATGATGCTTCGAGTATAGGAGAGGCGGTGGCGACCGTGGCAACTATGGTGGTCGATATAGAGGTGGTGGTGGTAGAGGAGGTGAAATGGAGGCTGCATGAGGTCTCTCATCGAGCTCTGCAGCTTCTCTACACACTACTACCCCTGCTTCTTCTCAATGCTTTCTGGCTTGGGCTTGAATGATTGGTCTTGAAAAGGTAACTGCTTGGCTTCCCTTGTAGGCTAGCCTTGTTGATTAACTTCTCAAAGGTTTTGATCATAATCCTTTGAGCATGAAGAACCGCCATGAATATTCTTGAGAAGAATTTTATAGCATGTTGTTCGCATAGGTTCACATTTCATACTCGTTTACGAGAATATAATCAACAAGGGACTCATTTAGATTTTGTTGGCCACAGGTCACCCACAGTTACCTTTCTCCAAGAAACCTCTTGATGAAGAGGTGCTCCAACTCGCAAAGTCTTCAACCATTGGGTAGTTCACGTACCAATCAAATCGATGCTAAGCTGAAGGCGAGAGAAGTGCATCACGCCACCAAAGACATATCAACCTAACTATGTGCTCAGGGTTCCACCGCCATCAAAATTTTGAAGGAAGAGGCACAAAACCCTTAGGATATTGACACCATCAAATTCCTCCGTAGGGTCTACCCTTTGGAAGAGATGAGCCACCTCGGCTTGTGCCAATGCATCCTTCACTTTCCACTAGCTAATATCTTTTCTTGCATGGAGGTGCGTCCACCACCTTCCTATGCATCGCCACTATCTGGTCTACGGAGATGTACTCTTGGGTGATCCAAACATGCAACAACCGTGGTCGGCCTCTAAGGGAGTAGGTTGATATTGGCTTGAAGTGCTAAAACTACCGCTAAGTCTTCAACTCTTTTCTCCATCTTCTAATATGCTCATCTCTCTCGCCATGAAGAAGGTGTTGGGTTGAATGAGTTGTGTTTTCTTCCTCAACTACAACACCCTCTTGTATGATCCCGAGGGAACCCTAGTGTCGACCATATGGACTTCTCACAGTCCTCCAAGAGATCATCCCCATATGATCAAAAGACCCTAGCATCCTCTTCATCGAGCAATCTCCCCATAGAGTTCCTCTTCAGAAAGTACTGAGCAACGATCTCATCTGAAGAGCGGTCTAGTCATGCAGGGATAAACACTCGCCGACTGGAGGGGCTATACTCATATAAATAAATTGCTTACCTACTATCTCTAAGAGGACTGCTCACCGATGGTATATATGTTGATCACTTCATTGGTTGAACACTAATGTGGAAGGATCTACGCCATGGACACTACATCTATATCCTATCCCCATTGCTGTGGAGTAAGTCCGTATTAATGGTGGTGACTCACCACCAGCGCCCTTGGGTCATTCCTTCTTCATAGTTGAGAGGGGAGGTCAAATAGAGAGCTCGACTCACCTCAATGGGTGGAGTAGATGGAGTGGGATCCTTGCGCGATCATCACCAATGGTCTTGGTCTTTCCTGGATGGGGCTTCTGGATCTTGGTGAATGGGGATGAGTTGATGATAAATGGTGGTGGTGAGTGGAGTGCGGAGGTAGCACTTGCCACTCGACTATAGGCCTACTCCTATGACGATAGCACCGTAAGGATGATGATATCAATGATCGACCAGTAGGGTGACGAGAAAATCCATCGAGCGAGGCGCCATGTGACAAACCTCGCGTTCCTACTCTCTGAGTTGATGCTTGAGCCTCCAAGACTCTCTCCCTATCGATCAAACTTCTGACTCTCCTAGGGATAACTATCCCGATCAAAAAATTATACTGCACTCAGGTCCAGCCAACTGGCAAGATATCCAGAGCCCCAAGGGCTTCACTCCCAGGGTGTCAAATATGCTGGTGGAGGTAGTGCACAATCCTCTGTAGTCTCCTCTCATCGAGGCTGAGGGGTGAAACCTACTACCACTCAAATGTGGAGAGGTCTCAGGGAGATCCCTCCTCACCACATGGGAAGTGACATCCATCTCTCTCCACCCCTCTTGTGATGTCGCTTGATCTTGTTCTTGTTGGTGAGAACGTAGGTATGGCGAGCGAGAGCTAGCACCCACCTGAATGTGGAGGACTATTCAATAAGTGAGCCTTCCCTTTGGGGAATCCAAGGAGGGGTAGTTGTAGTAGAGCTGTGACCCGAATACAGACGTAAACTGGCAGGGTAGAACAACAAGGCCTTCCTCTTTAGTGGAGAAACTTAATCGAGGACATATCAATGAGTGGTGCCCCACCACCTCCTCCTTGTTAAGGTGAGGCGCCTCTAAGAAATCCTCACTCCTCAAAACCAGGCCAAAGTAGATGACCTGGTGGAGCAGGTAGAGACTAGCTTGATCGGCTAGGTTTAGCCATGGGGAAGGAAAATGAGCTTGGGAGCCATGATATTGATTGAGACTAAAATAATTGATTGCACTAAAATGCATTGTTGAAATATGAGTGGCACATTTGATATTCACCTTCAATCATTGATTTCAAGATTTGATTTTGAATTTGAACCCATAAACAATCTTAAGGATGTTAAGTGGGGTTCATCAAAATTTGAGAGAGATTTTGGATATTGAGGAGAGTCTTTGCCATTTGATTTGATTTAGAACCCATACTCAAGATTTAGGTATGGGGGGTTCTAAAATTTGAGGAGAGATTTTCTTGGAGATATTTGTGTTTTGTGCATCTTGTTTGAAAATATTGATAGTTTGAAAGACCTTTACTTAGCAAATTTGGGTATGCTAAGAAAAGGTTGTGATTATGTGTTTGAAATATTTTTGCTTGTGAAGATTTGATTGTTATTTGATTTGAAAATGGGGCTTTTACTTAACAAATTTGGTATGTTAAGTAGAGGCCACATGTATTTGATTTTTGTTTGGTGATGAGACTTTCACTTAACAAATTTGGTATGTTAAGTGAAAGTTAAAATGATGAGATAAATTCTTTTCTTTGAAGATGGGAGTCATACTTAACAAGTTTTGATATGTTAAGTGAAAGCCCCAAATTTATTTGAGATATGTTTTTTTTTTTTGAGAATGAGACTCTCACTTAACAAATTTAGTATGTTAAGAAGTTCAAGTGGTTTGAAAAAATTGATCTTACTTAACAAATTTGGTATGTTAAAATAGGATCAAATGTGCATTGAAAGAGACCCTCACTTAACAAATTTGGTATGTTAGTGAAAGTCAAATGTTATGATTTTTTTTGAAGATGAAACTCTCACTTAACAAATTTGGTATGTTAAAAGTCAAGATTTTAATTTTGAAAATGAAACTCACTTAACAAATTTGGTATGTTAGAAAGTCAAATGTTTATGATTTTGAAAATGAAACTCTCACTTAACAAATTTGGTATGTTAAGTGAAAGTCAAATGTGTTTATGATTTTTTTTTTTGAAATGAAACTCACTTAACAAATTTGGTATGTTAAGTGAAAGTCAATGTGTTTATGATTTTGAAAATGAAACTCTCACTTAACAAATTTGGTATGCTAAGTGAAAGTCAAATGTTTATGATTTTGAAAATGAATTCAACAAATTTGATATGTTAATGAAAATCAAATGTGTTTATGATTTTTTTGAAGATGAAACTCATTAACAAATTTGGTATGTTATGAAAGTCAAATGTGATTATGATTTTGAAATGAAACTCTCGCTTAACAAATTTGATATGTTAAGTGAAAATTAAATGTGTTTATAATTTTTGAAGATGAAACTCTCACTTAAAGAATCTCCATGTGAAGTATGCTAAGTGGAGTTTCAAATTTTTATACCATAGTTTTATTTGAAAATAGAATCTCCATCCAACGAATTTGAGTGTGTGGGATGGGGATAGCCATTTCCAAAGAAAATGTGCTTTTGAAAATTAAAAATTATTGATTTTGATTTTGATTTTTTTTCTTTTTTTAAAGAACCTCCTTGTAACAATCATCGGATTTGTTAAACAAGGTTTGGTTATAAGTGTTTTGTGAAAATTTCTTATAAACTTTTGTGTACATTCTTATTATGTGGATTTTGAAAAGTGCTTTTGGAAAGACATATTTGTAGAAGAGTTTTATTCTCTTATTGTTCATTGGATGAACCTTGCCTCACCATCAGAAAGGTGAAGAGATTTTTAATTTTGGTCATCTCCTCTATTTGATTAATTTTAATTTTCACCTATTGGGGAACCAATAGATTTTAAGACCTTGTGAGGTCATAAAACCTAAAGGATGTTGGCGAGCTTTTCTTAAGGATGAAATAAGTTAAATGCCAATGGAAAGAATGATAGTCTCGGACCTATATAAAATATAAGTCCACTATCGATGCTTGGAGACAATAATTGTCTACTAAAGATGGAGAGAGGAACCTTTCCCAGTGCTTGAGAAAAAATTTGTGTATTTATTTTGGGGTATGGGACACCATGCAAATCTTAGGTGGTACTTATTGAAGTGATGAGTACACATTAAGGAATGATGTACTATCTCAAAAGATACAAATCACCACCCTATAATGGATCTAATCATATAATAAGGACTCCTAAGGCATGATGGGTCTTCAAATATACCAGAGATCTTTCCACTATTTTACATGGAAAAGTAAAGTAGGTTTTATTTTAAGCCGATTTTGTTAATTTCCCTATGGAGGCAAGCTCCCATAGTTAATTACATCCTAAGGAGTGTGAATTCCTTAAGAATACTCTCGATTAAAGTAGAAAATTAGGGTCTCCAAAGATTTCAAGGTTAAGACTATCAAAGGATTGGCTATTTTAGAAAATCAAATGATAGATCAAGGAGAAGACTTATTTTGGAATCCAAAGAGAAAGTAGGAAATGCTCATGATACTAGGAAGCTAGTGAGCATTCCAATCTACCTATAGTTGGGCTTTATATTTTTGAAATTGAAGAGAGTTAATTATTTGAGTTGACATTTTATTAGATTCTTGGGGCTTATAATTCCACAACATAAGATTATGGAAATATCTAAGAGGTGAGGATTTATGCTGTTAGCCCAAAGGAAACAACTACCTCAGATTCTTAAACTAAGGAGCCTTGGTACAAAAAAGGCACGACCTAAATCTAAGGTGAAAATGGGTATATAGTTTACCTCCGCAAGAGAGAAAAAACCACCCAACTATTGGACTTATTACCTTTGGAGTGGCAGACTAACTTTCCTAGCTTTAAATCCATGTAGGCAAGTCTTATGCAAGAGACTAGAGCATGAGTGGTATGAATCCATGACTTGATCCCATGCAAATTTTATCAAATTTATTTGATTCTTTTGGAATTTTTATTTTGACACAATGGGATTTTGTATGCCTAAATGCATGAGAATTTGATTATGGGCCAAATCAAGAGAGAAAGGGGTGTCTTCCACCAAAGGCTCTCATAGGTTAAGCCTTGATTCTCTAGCAAGGATGGAAGCCCTCTTAACAAGAGTGAAAGAATATGACATGCATGATATTATACATTCATCCATCCACTAAGGGTTACTAAAAATTTTATTATCTTGATTTAATTCTAGGCTTTTATGTGAGGTTATGAGTATTTTAAAATTTTAGTTATGAGTTGTTAATTGGGGTAGAAAAATTAATTTTATCTAAGAGCCTACGCATCCAGCCACACATTCAGACATCAATTATAAAGAAACTATGAAAAGCATGATATTCTAATGCGCAATCTAAACACAACATCAAACAATTTTATTGACTACCGTAAAAGAATAAAAGGCCAGTGCGATCGGGTTCTGCCATACACCTTGAAAAGAGAAAAAGAATGGGTAGCCGAGCTCAACTCTTATACAACCCGGATTACAAAAATAATATATATGTTATGGGGTCTTCTTTTCTTCATTTCTTTATTTCTTCATTTCTTTCTTTTGATTTGATTTGCTCCAAAGGCATCCAGGCACCCAGGACTAAGCCTTCTAGCCGCTCATCCTAAATCCCCATAACACTAATCCTAATTCTAATGCAAAATTACATCAAAATAGGAAAAGTAAATCTAGTTACAAAATAAATGTTAGCTAAACACACCATACAACCCAAAGAATAATTTGGACTTAGCACCCACACATGGGTAACCAAGCCCTTTATCTAACATGGGTTACACTTAGAGGCTAAGCAACACACAAAAGCATTTATATTTTTTTTTATTTAAGCATAACCCCTGCAAAATATGATTAGGCTAATACCTAACATCATCTATGAAACATACACCCTAACATCCGTCTAAAATATTACATCACAAAACAAAACACATCATCATATAACACCTAACTAGAAGTGGTGACTTAGTATTCTAATGTGTGAGCTTAAGGCTTGTAGCAAGACTTTACTAGGCTTCTTTAGTTTAAGTTCAATTTGAAGTTTGAATTTAAATTTTATCTTTGGGTGATTTCAATTTAAATGATTTAATGATTTGCTTTTCATTTTATTTCATTTTATTTGGTTGAAATGATATTTAGGTTCTCAAGAATGAAGAGTAGGATGAATTCCATGTAGGAGACTCACCCTATTCTACATCTAATTCTAAGGAACTAAAGTCCTTAAGTATCTTGATTAGCCCATTTGAATTTGTGTAATTCATTTGATTGATTTATTTGATTTGATTTAGAATTTAGAATTTGAGTTTATTTTGTATTTGATTAATTGATTTTTTTGGATTAGATGTTTTAGTTTAATTGCATCTTGATAATTCAATATCCTTAATGTAATGGAGTTTAAGTTTGTTTAAGTTCATGTGCTTTTGGTTGATTAATTTTAGATTAGGTGTTTTGATTTAATTGAATCTTGATAATTCAATATCGTTTTAAATATTTAATTCTTTTCTTTGATCATGGTTGTGTGATTTAACTTTATGTTTAGTTAATTGATTGTGGTTCATTTATTTGTAGTTTGATCAGATTAGATTAATTAAGATTTTATTTTTGATTCTAATTGGGTTTGATTCTTTGTAATTGGGATTTTATTTTTAATCACATCCATTTGTCATGTTCATCAAATTTGGTTTGCATTTTGATTTCATATATTGGATAGTTTTATTTTATTTAAGTAGGTTGAATGAGATTTGATTTGACTCTATATTAAATTGATGAGAATCTTTCTTGATTTAACTTAATTTGATCCAATTTAATTTAGTTAGCTTTATTGGTCTATGGGTTTGTTTAGGTTCAATGTGATTATGTGATTTATTTAATTAATAAGTGTATTTATGTTAATTATAAAGGTTTGTTTAATTTTTTTAATTTAGTTTCATATTTGTTTAGACAAATGATGTAATTAATGACTTAATGGTTTAGGTTTAATTTATGTTTTGATTAATATTTAATTGCATTTTGATTAATTAAGTTTAATGTAATTAATTTGATTAACTTAATTAGTTTGTTTAAGAGGTATGATTAAATTAAATAAAGATTTGTTTAACTTTAATTTGATTTCATGTTTTTTGAGTTAATGATGTAATTGATGAATTAATGATTGAAGTTTAAATTAGGGTTTGATTATCATTTAATTGCATTTTTTATGTTTGATTAAGCTTAAGTTTAATATGATTAATGTAATTTTAATTAATTTATTTAATAGTGATTAAATTAATTAGTTAATTAAGTATTTAATTTGAATTAACTTTAATATTTATAAAGTTAAATTTGGTTTATTAAGATAATGGATTAATTTATTAAGTTTGCATTAATTAGATGTTTGATAATTTAAGTTTTGATCAGTGTTTAATTGCATCTTAATTATGTTTAATTAAGTTTAGGTTTCATATGATTAATTTAATTAACTTAATTAATTTATTTAAGGGGTGTGATTATTAAATTTAATTATGGGTTTGATTTAAGCTTAATTTTAGAGTTAGCTTTAATGTGACTTATTTAAATTAATTTGATTAATTAAGATGATGTATTAATTCATTAAATTTTCATTAATTAAATGTTTGACTAATTAAGTTTGATTAAGAGTAATTAGATTAATTAAAAGTTTATTTAATTAAAGATCAATGACTTAATAGTTTAGGTTTAATTTATGTTTTGATTAATGTATAATTGCATCTTAATTATGTTTGATTAAGTTTAGGTTTAATATGATTAATTTAATTAACTTAATTAGTTTATTCGAGGGGTGTGATTATTAAATTTAATTAGGGTTTGATTTAAGCTTAATCTTAGAGTTAGCTTTAATGTAACTTATTTAAATTAATTTGATTAATTAAGATGATGGATTAATTTATTAAATTTTCATTAATTAAATGTTTGACTAATTAGTTTGATTATTTATGATTAGGGTTTTACTTGATTTGATTTATTTATTATGTTTGTTTGATTTCATTAACATGTTCAATTTAGTTATTAGGTTGAAATATTCAATGGTTATTTAATTATCTCATTCCAAATGGATGTGATTTAATCATAGTTAATTAAGTTTGCTTTAATTTTATTTAGTTTAATTGATTAGTATCAAATTATTAAAGTTTTCTAAGTTTGTTGGATTTTGAGTTTGATTTAAGATTTAATCATTTAATTGAGTTTTATTAACTTAAATAGATTTAATCATATTTAATTTAATCTCCTTTAAAGATGATATTTTTTGAAAAGTTTGATTAATGAATGAATGCTATTCATGAATTTTGATTTAATATTTGAGTTATTTTTAGATTATATTTTAATTAACTTTTTAATTATTTAAACTCTAATCTTAAGTGTTTATTTGGGTTTCTTAAGATTCAGAAGATCAAATCATTTTTCTTAAGAGTCCTAGATGTCAATTGAAGTGATTTAGGTCATCTTGAAGATTTTTGTAAATTTTTGAATTTTTATTTAATTTATTTTATTAAAATTGATAATCTGAATTTAAAATTTTAATTTCTCCCATTCGAGAAGTTTTTTAACTTGAATTTTTATTGTAGGTGTATTTTAATATTTATTTTAATATCTAAAAATCTCAACTTAACCTGTTATAGTTTTGGCTTAATTAATGAAATATGGTTTTCACTAAAACCTAAATTACGCTCACAATACTCAGTAAATTTTGAGTATTTTGGGTTTGTTGGATTCCCCTCAGATAGACGATTCCAACAGACCTTGCTTGGAATTTTGGTTAAGTATGTTATTTTATATGAATTTTTGAAATTTTTGATGATTTAAATTATTTTTTTTATTATATATATATATATATATGCTTTGGGCGGAAAGATATGACCCCTTTCTCTGACCGTCATCGATAAAATTGGATGTTTAGATCAAATCGCGATCCGAGGGGGATCGCATCGGCGTGCGATCAAGCCGTCGATCCATCCACGGATCGGAATGATCGCATCATTTCGATCAAGCTCGACGCGCAAGCTCGATCACATCGATGCTCGATCGGAACCGGCGATCCGAGAACCATCCGTGATCGCGATGGACGGTATCGCAGCGGAATGTTTTTTAGGGGTATTTTTGAAAAAAAATGAAAGTTTCTAAGCCAAAACTTATCCAAATGGACCCATTTTCACACCGATTCGCACCGAAAAATTCTATTTCCTATTTGGGATGATTTAAAATAAAAGTGCGCTATTTTTTAAAGGAAATTCCTAAAATTGTGGAAAATTTAATACAAAATATGCAAAATCCTAAGGCTACTTTGACAAAGTTACCTCACGGGGATGATTTTGGCTGAAGATCCGAGGGAGATCCTATGTGTGAGGAAGCTTCAGAATTTTTCTCTTCCTCCTCCGATGTTTACCTCTAAGAAAATTCTGTATTTTTGAGCTCAAAATGGCTAAAGTGGGGATGGGTTCCTTTTTTTGGGAGTTTTGGGGCTGAATAGTGGTGGGAGGAAGAGATTCAAGCCTCTCCCTCTCCTATAATGGCCAAAAATTCAAAATATTTTGAATTTTTTTGGCTCCAAATTGATCATCTTGGGGTGGTTGGATGAAAGATTGATTGAGGACTTTGGATTTTGCTCCAAAGTCCTCTCTGCTACCATATGATCAAATTTATTCAAAATATTGGGGACATGTGATGAGGTTAAGTGCATGTGATGGGGAATTAAATGAGGTTAGGTGGAATGGGAGATTCAGAGATTTAAAATGGGTTGGTTTTATTTTGGGCTGATCCCAAATGGGTTTGGGTTGATCAGCCCAATGGGTTTTGGGTTGGTTTCAAGGGATTCCCAATTTGGGTCATATTTTTCAAATTGACCCATTTGACCAAAATGGCCAAATTAGCTTGGGTTATGGGTTGATTCACACCAATTGACTAATTGAAGATGAATGTGGTCTTTGGTTTGAATTAATTTGGATTTAATTTTGATTTAGGCCAAATTGACCCTTTAGGCCAATTTGGGCTAGTTGAGTCAAGTTGACCAATGGGCTCGATTGATCAAATTGGGTTTAATTATGGCTTTGGTAAGTTAATCAATTTGGAATGAACTTGAGCCATTGCAATCAATTTGGGTTAGATCATGATTTGACCCGATTTGGTTCTTAGGCCAATTTGCCAATTTGGATCAAATGGCCAATTGATTGGATTGGTTAATTGATTGCAATTGATCATCCTTGGGTGATCACAATCATGTGTAAGATTTTGGTGAGCTTGGTTCAATCCAATTTGGGTTGGCTCAAATGTTCCTTTAGGTCACTTAGGTCAAGTGCACCTAAGTGAGTCAATTAGTTTGGTTTGGTTTGGTTTGATTCAATTTAGTTGAACTTATATATGAGCCCTAGATTGAAATATAAGTTCAACGAATCAATTTGGAGTCTAAGGATTTTGGCTCATTTGAAATTTTCAAGTAAAAAGGGCTAAGTTGGGTTTGACTTGGGTTGGTTGATTTGATTTGATGGTTGTAGGTTTCATTTATATTTGTGTAGATAATTGAATGAATGATTGATTCAAGAGATAATTCTTTGTTTTGACTTGATCTGGATAGAATTTGGCTAAGTCCAAAGAATTGGCGTAAATGGTTTAGATTGAGTTTGGATTTGATTTTTGATATAGTTTTTCATTTGAATTTGGATTTATATTTGTGAATAAAATGAATAATTGATTTATAAAGAGATCAAAGTTTGATTTGATTTAAGAAAGTTTTGGCTAAGCTTATGAATATGGTTCATATGGCTTAGGAAGGGTTTTAGGGTTTGATTTGATTTTGGGTTTCAATCATTTGGAGTCAAAAAATTAGAATTTGAATTTGAATTTGATTTGATTTGAGAATTGAGTGTGTTTTGATTTGAGAAAGTGTATCTAGATTAGTTTAGGTATGGGATAGGTAATTTCCTTAAACCCTAAGGCATACCTAATCTTATGATTAACACTTCTAAGTCTCTAGGCTTAGGTTGTTTCACCTAATCACTATGTGTCTTATGACTAAGGAAATCTTAGTGTCTAGAAGAGTCCTAAGTCTAAGAAGAGGAGGTTAAGAGCTCACTCCAAAAGTGAGGTCAACAAAGGACCCCAATAGGTGTGGTGTAGACAAGGCACATCACATGCGTTGACCAAAAAATGATCAACAACATCAAGATTGCAACAAATAATGAAAGTGATCTATACCTAGACCAAAGGTAGATAGAATCATGAATAATGTGTCTCTTATGCCAAGGGCATAAGATAGCAAGAATGGATCCACTAGGGATTGAGTACATGAACCTTCCTCTAGGGAAACAGGTTCAAGTTGTCCCCTAGGGATATGGATCTGAGTTTGATTATGAATATGATTTATTTGGGTGTGTAACCACTTGGGATAAGAATTTAATTGGATTTCTTTGATTTGAGACTCATTAGGAAGTTGGTTTTATGTTATGGCTCCATTAGGGAGAAGGGTTCTAGATTGAGGCATATCCATGATATACACTGAATTTGTTTGATTTAGATCTAACTCCCTGAGGCTAATTTGATTGTGCCTCATTGGAGAGAGAATTTGGTTTGTGAGATGTTTAATTTGACTCCAGGGAGGTTGGTTTCAAATTTATTTTGTTATGGATGTATGGACTACTAAGAAGGAGCCACAGGGGCCTTGGCCTATCTTAGATTTATAAGTCTAAAGTAGTCTACCCACCAAGGTAGGACTATCCAACCTAAGGGTTACTTTGGTGTGCAATACTATGCGAAGAAAGCAGTAGACTTATACCTTCCAAAGCAAGGATCGGGGTGATCTATTGGATGAGCAACACAATCAACCCTCTAAGGTGACTATTGAGTGAGCAATGGGGTCTTACCTCAACTCAAGAGTAGTCTGATGATTAATTTGATTTGATTTAATTTAATTTAATTTATGTGTTATATTGTGGACCATGGCGATGGACCCACCGAGAAGGAGCTATGTCCTTGACCTATCTTAGATTTACAAGTCCAAAGGGGTAGTCTACAACCAGGACTATCGGCCTAAGGGTTGCCTTTCGGTGTGCAACGACTGTACTAGGAAGAAAGCGTAGCAGACTTACATCTTCCAAAGTAGGGATCAACTGTTGGGGTGATCTATTGATGGCACAATAGATCAATCCTGACCTAGGGTGACTATTTGAGCGAATGCTGGACTCATATCGACTCAAGAATAGTCGATTAATTTAATTTTAGATGGACCTGTGTTATAATGAATCTACTAAGAAGGAGCTAATATCATCCTGATCCTATAGTTTACAAATCCAAAGGGATAGTCTACCAGTAGAACCAACCAACTGCCTTTGGTTTGCAATGGTCGTTAGAAGAAAGCATGGGACTCACATCTTCCTAAATAAGAATCCACTGGGGTGATCTTCGCACAACAAATCAAACCTAACCTAGGGTACTCATTGATTTGCGCGGATCTATATAAAAGAATGCAATAGACTTATATCTTTCAAAGATGGACCCGTAACTCGATGGTGGCACAACAAGTTGAACCCGACCTAAGGGCGACTATGGAGTGAGTACCGACTTGGGGATTTATCTCAATTCAGGTAGTCAAGCAATTCTTATAGGGAGTTTTCGACATCTAAAAAATAGATGCTTGGGAAAGGGGCCACTAGGGCTTGAATTCTAATCCACAAGCAAATATTATGTTTGTTTAATTTGTTTTATCGTGGACCATTGAGGATCAAACTAAGAAGGAGCTTATATCGCCTTGACTGCCTCATATTTATTGAACGGGAGAATCGATCCAAGATTCTCCAATCACAGGGGTGGCTACTAGAAAGGGGGACTGTCCAATCCAAAAGTAACCCGGGTTGTGTCTAAATGGGGTCTCAAAGGACGTGATCCAATAGAAGAGGGAAGGGGCCACAAGGTTGATCCAACACTCAGAAAATGACATGGCTAGTCATATATCACATAGGTATTTGGTGGCCAACTCATGGAGAAAGCATGGGGACTTACATCTTCCAAGAGTGGTGTACCCACCGGGTGAGTCGCTATCAGCATAGTGAATATCAACCAACTTATGGTGCCCATCAGTTTGCAACAATCAATCTAGAAAGAATGGTAGCTTACATCTCTCTAAAGTGGGATAGTATATCTTTAGTGCCATCACCTAGAACTCGAGAATGCCAGACTTATATCACTCAAATATAGTCAAGAGGAAAGGAGCCTAAGACTTACCTAAACCTCAAATATATTAGACTAGTCCATGATGATTAGTTCAAGAAGAAAGCACGACACATCTAAACGATCAAATGGTACTTCGTCATTAGGGTGTAATGATCAAGAAGAAAGCTCATTCTCCAACAAATTAACAGGTGAGGGATAAATCAAATAGAGAACTAATGAAAGCAGGGCTGCTACATCATCTCCAAGTTAATAAAAAAAAAAAAATTGAGCTTATATATATATAAAAAAATATGATATAAAAAAAAAAAACTAAAATTGCAAAAAAAAAAAAAAAAATATATATATTTTATGATATATATATAATAGATGCCAGGGGACTCTTACACCTAAAGGAAACTGACCTAGTGAGAGTATGGTGGCTAGTTCAAGAAGAAAGCTAGGACTCACATCTTAAAAAGCCAACACAAGGTAGTTCACCAGCTGAGTGAAGCCTACCAAATAACAACAAGGCTGGTTTTGCAATGGTCAAATTAGGAAGAAAGGGGGACTCACATCCTCCAACAAATGACCACTGGGGTGATCGGTTGCTTTGGACAACAAATCGAACCCGACCTAGAGCAGCTAATGAGTGAGTGCCACATGGGGCTTGCTCCCACATCAAAATAGCCCGAGACAAAGATATGTGTGTTTTGTGTTTGATATGAAGGAATAGGATGCCACTGGGGGACCCTAAATATATCATGGTGAATTCACAAGCAAAAGATATTTCTAACACAGAAGAAATAAAATTTGAGATGAAAAGAGATTTTATTGATAATTATTTTCAAACAAGATTTATGGATAATATTTCTTTAAGTAGAGCCCATTGATTGGAAGCATCGGGTGCTCTCCTTTACAATTTATGAGTTGGTAAGACCCTCCTTGGTAGGCCTTTTCTATGGCATAAGGGCCTTCCCAAGTGGGTTCAAACTTTCCTCCTATCTCTCGACGAGCAACAATTAGTCTTCTTAGAACTAAAAGAAGCTCTCCAACTTCAAAAGCTCTAGGACGAACCAACTTGTTATGAGCTTGAATCATCTTGGCTTTGTATAGCTCAAGGTTTTGGCATGCTCGTAGGCGTCTCTCCTCCAAACCTTTGCGCTCTTCCAATCATAACATGGCATTCTGTTCCTTTGTGATTTTGCTACCCATGCCTATCCTTAGTGATGGGAGTTGGACTTACAATGGTAGAATGGCTTCGGACCCATACACTAAGGAGAAAGGGGTAGATTGAGTTGGAGTTCTATATGTGGTACGGTAGGCCCATAAAGCTTCAACCAACTGTTCATGCCATCATCATTTTTTGTCATCTAGTGTCTTTTTCATTATTTGAATGAGAGTTTTGTTGAAAGCTTCTAAGCTCATTTGCTCTTGGATAGTAGATGGTAGAATATCTCTAATCTATGTTGTGTCTTCGAGCAAAGCTATTGATTTTAGTGCTCTTGAATGCAGTACCATTATCAGATATAATTCATCGAGGCACCCTGAACCTATATACGATATGATTCCTAAAAAATTAGAGCACATGTTGAGTTGTGACCTCTCTAAGTGGGATTGCCTCTGCCCATTTGGAAAAGTAATCAATAGTAGCTAGAATGAATCAATGACCCTTGGAAGAAGGAGGATCGATTGGACCCACAATATCAGTACCCCAACACTCGAATGGCCAAGAGGCCAATGTAGGATGTGGAATGTTGGGAGGTTGATGTAGGACCACACCGTGTACCTGATATTGATGGCATCTTCAAGCTACATTCATGCAGTCTGTGATCATTGAAGGCCAATAGTATCCTAGTCTCTTGATCTTGGCTTTCATCTTCGGACCGGATTTATGTACCCAACATAACCTTGAGTGTACCTCGGTCACAATTCTACGGGCTTCATGTTTGTCCAGACAACGTAACCACATATGATCGAAAGACTTCCAATATAAGGTGTCGCCTATAAGAGTATAGGAAAGGGCTCTCTGCTTCACTAGTGTTCCAGTGATTTCTCTTAAGGTAGTTTGTCTACATTTAAATAATCTATGAATGGTTGCCTCCAATCTGGCTCCTCATCCTTACTGGTAATGGCAACCTCCCCTTCAAGAGAGAATCTCTCGATGAGTTTAGCGTCAATAAGAGATATGACTTGTCTATTTTGGACCCTTATTAGAATGGAATCATCTTCTAAAAATACCAACTCTTGGCAAGGCTTGCAATGCGCTACTATGTCTCCTCGAGGAATCTTGTAGATGGTAACCTGGGATTTGGGCCAACAACTCCATAGTACTTTGTAATGGTGGAGCTTAGGCTTTAGAACTTTGTAGGACCCAAATGATTTGGTTGATGACTAACCGAGAATCCCAAAGATGTTGATACTCGACATAGTATAATGACTAACTCAGGACAATCGAGCCTCATATTGGCTTCACTATTGGTGCATGGATTAGACAGATGATATGAGAATCTCATCACATCACGGTCTGGAGTTAGGAGAACTATTCCTACCCCTACCTTCCTTGAGATAGTAAATTGTGGTTCTTCTCCTCTTTGAGAGGAAGCTACACCATCAAAGTACATCTCCCAGTGTCGAGCACTAGTATCCCCTATGTTCATGATTTGTTCATCGGGGAGATCATCATTAGCGAGAATCGAGGAGTGGATGTCGCTAAGAAATCTGCAAGTGCTTGTCCTTTTACAGCGCGAAGGGGCACGAATGTTATATCAAACTGAGACAAAATCATGGACCAACATGCCAACCATCCAGATAAGGTCAGCCATGTCATGAGATATTGTAGTGGATTGACTCTAGAGATCAAGTTCACCTTATGAGAAAATATGAGTCGTAGCTTTGATGCAAGATTAAAGCTAGGTGCTTTTCAATAGGTGGATAGTTTGAGGATTAACCCGAGATAATAGAGAGAGAGTTCTCTTCCCTTCGCCATTGGTTTGAGCCAACAAAGTGCCAAGGAGTCATCTAATGATATATATATGAGCGCTTGCGGGATAGGGGCTAGTGAGGTGTCATCGATATTTCTTGATGTCTTCAAAGCATCGGGCACTTGTCATCCCATTTGAACTTGGCATCTTTTTTGATAAGTGATAAGAATGGTTGGCATCTTCCTGATAAGTTGAAAATGAAGCATCTTAGATACGCCAACCGTTGGAATGACTGAGTTGTGTTAGCTTTAGGGGTGGCATTTCTAATATCACTTTGATCTTTGGATCGATTTCAATTCCCGGTGTCAACAACAAACCCAAGAAATTTTCCAAGCTACTCAATGCACACTTCGGGGTTCATTTTGAGGTTGTATTGTCTTAACCGCTCAAAACTACTTCAAGTCAAAGAGATGGTCTTCCTTCTCTTTGCTTTTGACAACGAGATCATTGACGTAGCATTCAACTTGATGATGAATGAGTATATTGAAGATTCATGGCCGGTATGTGGCACGGCATTTTAAGGTCGAAAGGCATGACCTTATAACAATATATTCGACGGGTTTGAAAGGCGGTTTCTTTCATCCTCGAGGCCATCTTAATTTGGTTATAGATGACCCATCCATAAAGGAGAATCATGAGATGAAGCAATGTCCACCATTAATTGTATAGAAGTGAGAATTCATCCTTAGGACATGCCTTATTTAGATCCCTAAAATCAACATATGAAATTTGGCCATTCTTTTCTTAATTGACACCGCCAACCGTGTAGGATATTTTCTTCCCTAATAAAGCCAACATTGATCGGTTTCTTGATTTCAAGTGACCTATATTCAATGTCTAATCGCATGCATCTAGGAGCTGTTTGATAGGGTTAGCATTAGGTTCTATTGCTAATTTCTATATGTCGAGATGACCGGGCATCTCTTCATAACTCCATGCAAAGCAATCCTTAAACTCAATCAATAGCTTCACTAAATCATTGGTTTCTTTTTCATTCAATAGAGAACTGATATATATTAGGTGTGGATCTTCTTCAATTCCTAAGTTGATTTCTTTGAGTTCATCGATAGTTGATCTGATCTCCTCTTCAAAGTCATTTGGATCATCTGAAGTTTCTAAGCATACCTCCTCATATGAGTTAGCATGATTTGAAAAGAACTATCAGATTCCAAATGATTAGTGATGACTAAGCGAATCATCATCATCAATTGGACCCATCAATCCTAATCCCGTCTTGATTGTGAATTCGCATTTGTTGTCCCATAACCTTTCAAAGTAATCTGACATGTGTTTAGACCAATCATGTGGAATTAATCCTTTCTTTACTAAATTAAGAACACAAGGAGAATACCAATCAAAAGGTAATTCTATTAAATCTATATATGAATCATCCTCAAGTTCTACATCAGCTTCTTGACTTGAGGATGATGCTCCAAGAAAGAACTGCACCTTTACATTTGTGGAAGACTTAGGGCTTCCTTAACTACCAAACCTCAACTTTTGTGAGAAAGTGGGGTTAGAGCTAAAGTTCCCAACCGATGCTTCACTGTTTCACATATAGACTCGGATACACTTATGCTTTGCTTAGGAGCCCGGTCTTCATCGCTGTCTGGCTCAACTGTCACTTGCATGGGGATATGATGTTTAGAAGTACTAGCTAGTGTACTAATCATATATGACTTATCATCTGAACTAGATTCTAAGTCTATATAAATAGTGGTGTAGAGACATAACTCCTATTAGATGGCCAATAAGGAGGTCTTCCATCTCTAGGCATGTCTCTGGATCTACCTCTTCCTATGCTTGATGGAGGTCGAGTCATCCTACCCATATGTTCTAATGGAGTAACAAACTATGGGTGGAATCTAATGTTAGACTCTACCTCCTCCAAGTCTATTTATCGCTCCCTTTTATTTTCTTTCTCATTTCCTTTTTTCTTTTCTTTTTCTTTTTTCTTTTCTTTTCCTTTTTCTTTTCCTTTTTCTTTTTCTTTTTCCTTTTCTTTTTCTTTTATTTTTGAACTTTCTCCAAGTTCACGAGAATAGACTTGTTGATTTTCAGGGAGATAGTAGGTTACATCTTCGTATATTCATACCTCATGAACTGTGAATGGCTTAAGATCTCCTTTGATGCAGTATTCAGTCCCACCTCTCATGAACTTCATGCATTGATGTAGAGAGATTGGAACCACAATATTCTCATGTATCCACGGTCTCCCAAGTAATGCATTGAAAGATGTATCTAAGTCTATAATATAAAACTTGGCGGTAGTCTTCCAATCATCCACTTCTAATGGCAACACTATAGAGCCTAAAGCCCTCTTGCCTTCTTCATTGAATCCTCTCAACATCATCCTCTATTTTGAAAGTTTGGAGATGTCAATCTTTAAGTAAGCGAGAGTTTTTAGACACATAATATTCATCGATGCACCCTGGTCAACAAGAACTCTGGATATCTTGTATCTTCCAACATCCACTGTAATGTAAAGAGGGCGGTTGTGCTTGGTCCTTCCTAGAAGCAAGTCTTCATCACTGAATGTAACTCCTAGAGTGTCCTCCAAACTGTAAGCCTCCTCTTCAATAGTGGTAAGCTGGGCTAAGCATATCTCCGGATCAAAGAGGGCCTTGATTAGAGATTCTGTCATCTCTTTGGATAAGATGAAGGCATCATATATACTTAACTTAGCTGACAGCTTTCTAAGATGTGCTAGTTTAGTCAGCCAATCCTCCATCCTCCATGGGTGGAGCATCTTGTGGAGAGGCTATTTGCTCTTTAGAACCAATGATTTGCTTACCCTTATCCTGAGGTGCCACCCTAGGAGGTAGAACTTTGGCACCGGTTAACTCTGACCTCTTGGAATGATGAATTTATAGGAAGTTCTACCTTCATCAGTGTTCTAACTTCATGGAGTCGATGACTCCAAATCAATCTCAATGGGTGAACTGAATGATTGAATGGAAAATCCATTTCTAAATCAAAGGTGGAATGATCGAACTAGAGTCATCATTATTTTGTAGACTTGAAGAGTTTTGAGAGGAATAAAATCTAGAGTATCGAGTGGACAAGATGTAAGTGAAAGCTTTCTTCATTGATTTCTTCTTAGATGGAGGTACATGATAGAAATCTAATAAAGTGAGAAAGGGGTATAGTGCCCTTGTCTCACTGAGATACAACGTATTGGCGTAAGAGGAGCTAGAAGGAAGAAGTAGTAGCTACAATGGATGGAGTCTGGGTTTGGTGTGGTTGTGCTACTATGCTATCGGCAAGTAAGTAGCTTGTCGCTGTCGACACCTTCTTCAAGTTATCTTTGGCAACTTGCAAACCTTCCTTAGTGTTGGAGGTTTGAATTACTTCAAACACCTGTAAAGAAAGCTTCTTGATCTTAGAGACCACTTTTTTAGAGGTTCGGGTTAAGACAATATCCCAACTTTCTTTTATCTTAAAAGGATCGTAAGTATCCCCAAGAATTACTCTGAAAGAACTAGAGGGTTGTTCTAACAAGTATTCCTTGGGGATAACAATACTCGACTTGTCCAAGCTCCTTAAAGGTGACACAATCCTCCAAGACAGACTACTATGGTAGGGGCAATAGTTAGGATCATCACTCTTGCCCACATCTTACCTCTTGGGCTCAGGTAACTGAAAGTCAGGTTTCTTTAAGAGATTCTTAAAGATCTTCCTAACTACCTCGCTCTTGAATGAATATGGCTTATTCAATTTATCGACAAGAGTTGGTGGATAATACCTAGCGCGGTGGATATGAGTACCATTCTGAGTATATTATATGGGCACCCACTGAAAGTGGTGGTCAATATCTTGGCAGGTGGTAGTGAGGAGGTGGCAATGGAGTGCATGAGGTCTCTCATCTTGAGCTCTGGCTGTTGCTTCCCTCTGTCGACTTACATTACTTCCCCTGACTTCTTCTCAAATGCTTTATGCGGCTTGGGCTTGAATGATTGGTCTTGAAAAGGTAACTATTTGGCTTCCCCTTGTAGGCTGCCTTGTTGATTAACTTCTCAAAGGTTTTAATCATAAATCCCTTGATCATGAAGGCAACCGGGCCATGAATATTCTTGAGAAAAATTTTATAGCATGTTGTTCAAACAGCTGTGGTTCACATTTCATACTCAGGTTTTGCCACCTGAGAATATAATCAACAAGGGACTCATTTGGATTTTGTTGGGCCATAACGAGGTCACCCATAGTTACCCTTTGCTGGGCTCCAACAAACCTCTTGATGAAGAGGTGCTCCAACTCAGCAAAAGTCTTCACTAAACCATTGGGTAGTTCAGCGTACCAATCAAATGCAATGCCTGTCAAACTACTAACAAAGAGTAATATAAGTGCATCGCCACACATTGCGACATCACGAAATGTGCTATGTGGGGTTCCCATCATCGAAAATTTTAAAGGAAGGAGGCACAAAACCCTTAGGATATTGGACACCATCAAATTCCTCTAGGGTCTACCTTTGCAGATGATGAGCCACCTGGGCATGCCAATGCATCCTTCACTTCGCTCCACTAATTTCTTAATATCTTTTTTCTTGCATGGAGGTGCTATCCACGCCTTCCTGCATCTCTTATCGTCTCTGATGTACTCTTGATCAAAACATGCAATAACCCGGTGGTGGCCTCTAAGGGGTAGGTCTTGATGGAGCTTGGCCTTGAAGTGCTAAAACTGCCGCTAATAAATCTTCAACTCTTTTCTCCATCTTCCTAATATGCTTATCTCTCTGCCTCAGCTGCTGATGAAGGTGTTGGGTTGAATGAGCTGTGTCTTCTTCCTCAACTACAACCCTCTTGGCTATGCTGATCCGTAAGGAGGGAACCCCTAGTGTCGACCATATGGACTTCTGCTGAGTCCTCCAAGAGATCATCCCCATCGGATGGCCGACCTAGCATCCTCTTCATCAGAGCAATCATCCCCTAGAGTTCCCTCTTCTCAGCAAAGTATTGAGCAACGATCTCATCTGAAGAGCGGTCTAGTCATGCAGGGACAAACACTCGCTGCTGACCGGTGGAGGGGCTATACTCACTGATAGAAATACATCGGGCATTGCTTGCCACTGTACTACTATCTCTAAGAGGACTGTGCTCACTGATAGGTATATGTTGATCACTGCCCACTGGTGGAAGGATCTACTGCCATGGACACTACATTTATATCCTCTATCCCTTCCACCGATCTTTGCTTCTGGTGGAGGCTGAAAGGCGGTGACTGCGGTGGTGACTTGACCACGATAGCCTTGGGTCGCCATTCCTTCTTCTCCGTAGTTGAGGCGGGAGGTCAAATAGGAGAGCTCGATCTCACTTCAACGGGTGGAGTAGATGGAGTGGGATCCTTGGGCCATAGCCGGATCACTAATGGTGCTGGTCTTTCCCCGGATGGGGGCTTCTGGATCTTGGTCAGAATGGGGGATGCCATGAGTTGGATAGGCAATGGTGGGCGGTGAGTGGAGCGGTGCGGAGGTAACACCGACTGTCGCTCGACTATAGGCCTACTCCTCCTATGATGAGTAGCACCAGTAAAGATGATCTTTGTCACGAGCGATCGACCACGGTAGGATGATGATCGGAAAAACATCGGGCGCCCCGATTGCACGACAAACCTCACATTCCCTCCTACTGCAGTGATGCTTGAGCCTCCAAGGCTCTCTCTCCCTCTGTCGACACTCTCCTAGGGATAACTGGCATCGAGCATCAGAGGCTCGGCCAACAGCGTAAGACGTCCTGAGCCCAACATAGGGCTTCCTGTGCTCCCTCGGTGTCTTTGAAATATCTTGGTGGTGGAGGTAGTGCATCAATCCTATAGTCCTCCTCTCCATCGAGGCGAGAGGGGTGAAACCTACTACCACTCAAATGTGGAGAGGTCTCATAGGGAGATCCCTCCTCAGCCACATGGGAAGCGACATCCATCTCTCTCTCTGCCCTCTTGTGATGTCGCTTGATCTTACGATTCTTGTTGCCTGTGAATGTGTAGGTATGGCAGAGCGAGAGCTAGCACCCACCTCGAATGTGGAGGAGACTATTTCAGAAAGCAAGACAGTCTTCCCTTTTGGGGAATCCAAGGAGGGGGTAGTAGCTGTAGTACGAATAACTGACTGACCCAGGCTATAATGACTGGCACATAAATCGATACTAACAGGGTAGTAGGAACAACAGTGGCCTTCCTCTTTAGTGGAGGAAACTCATAATCAGATGGCATATCGAATCGAATGAGTGGTCGCCCCACCTCCTCCTTGTTAATGGTGAGTCCCCCCAGAAATCCTCACTCCCTTAAAACCACGGCCAAAGTAGATGACCTCGGTGGAGCCGTGGTAGAGAGAGACTAGATCCAAGGCTAGGTTTAGGCATGGGAAAGAAAACACAAACTTGGGAGCCATAGATCTGAGGGTGAATTGATTGAAATGCATTGTTGAAGCATAGCTGAGTCAAACACTTGCCTTGATATTCACCTTCAATCATTAATTTCAAGATTTGATTTTGAATTTGAATCCACACTAAACAACCTTAAGGATGTTAAGTGGGGTTCATCAAAATTTTAGAGAGATTTTGGATATTGAGGAGAGTCTTTACCATTTGATTTCGATTTAGAACCTATACTCAACTGATTTAGGTATGTTGGGTGGGGTTCTAAAATTTGAGGAGAGATTTTCTTAGAGATATTTGTGTTTTGTGCATCTTGTTTGAAAATATTGATAGTTTGAAAGACCTTTACTTAGCAAATTTGGGTATGCTAAGAAAAGGTTGTGATTGTGTGTTTGAAATATTTTTGTTTGTGAAGATTTGATTGTGTGATATTTTGATTTGAAAATGGGACTTCTTACTTAACAAATTTGGTATGTTAAGTAGAGGCCACATGTGTCTAATTTGTGTTTAGTGATGAGGCTTTCACTTAACAAATTTGGTATGTTAAGTGAAAGTTAAATGTGATCGTGAGATAAATTTTTTTTTTCTTTGAAGATGGGAGTCATACTTAACAAGTTTGATATGTTAAGTGAAAGCCCCAAATTTGTTTGAGATATGTTTTTTTTCTTTGAGAATGAGACTCTCACTTAACAAATTTAGTATGTTAAGCGGAAGTTCAAGTGTGGTTTGAAGAAAAAATTAGATCCTTACTTAACAAATTCGGTATGTTAAAATATGGATCAAATGTGCATTGAAAAGAGACCCTCACTTAACAAATTTGGCATGTTAAGTGAAAGTAAAATGTGTTTATGATTTTTTTTTTTTGAAGATGAAACTCTTACTTACCAAATTTGGTATGCTGAGTGAAAGTCTAGCGTGTTTCTGATTTTTGAAAATGAAACTCTCACTTAACAAATTTGGTATGTTAAGTGAAAGTCCAGTGTGTTTCTGATTTTTGAAAATGAAACTCTCACTTAACAAATTTGGTATGTTAAGTGAAAGTCAAATGATTTTATGATTATTATTATTATTATTTGAACATGAAACTCTCACTTAACAAATTTGATATGTTAAGTGAAGTACAATGTGTTTATGAGTTTTGAAAATGAAACTCTCACTTAACAAATTTGGTATGCTAAGTGAAAGTCTAATATGTTTATGATTTTGAAAATGGAACTCTCGCTTAACAAATTTGATATGCTAAGTGAAAATCAAATGTATTTATGATTTTTTTTTTTGAAGATGAAACTCTCACTTAACAAATTTGATATGTTAAGTGAAAGTAAAATTTGATTATGATTTTGAAATGAAACTCTCACTTAACAAATTTGATATGTTAAGTGAAAGTTAAATGTGTTTATAATTTTTGAAGATGAAACTCTTATTTAACAAATTTGGTATGTTAAGTAAACGTCAAATGTGATTGTGATTTTAAAATGAAACTCTCACTTAACAAATTTGGTATGTTAAGTGAAAGTCAAATGTGTTTATGATTTTTTTTTTTGAAGATGAAACTCTCAATTAACAAATTTGGTATGTTAAGTGAAAGTCAAATGTGTTTATGATTTTTTTTGAGAGAAAATGAACTTATTTAATAGACTTAGGTATGTTAAATGGAGTTCACTTTGTACTTATGATTTTCAAAAAGGGAGTTCTCATTCGATATACTTGGGCATGTCAAATGAGTTCCCAATGTGTTTTGAAGTTCAAGACTTTGGCATGAAGGAATTCTATCAGACAAATGCAAATAGAATTCAATTTGCTCTACCTTCTCCAAAGGGGAACTCCCAATATGTTTTGAAGTTCAAGACTTTGGCATGAAGGAATTCTATTAGACAAATGCAAATAGAATTCAATTTGCTCTACCTTCTCCAAAGGGGAACTCCCATTTGACAAATTTGGTTATGTCAGGTGGGTGGGGGGTTCAAATATGTCTTGACTTCTCTTTTGTGCATTATGGTTTATTGCTTTTTTTGAAGAGGAAAACTTCAACTCTAGCACATGTGAAGTATCTAAGTGGAGTTTCAATTTTTATATCATAGTTTTATTTGAAAATAGAATCTCCATCCAGCAATTTGAGTGTGGTGGGATAGCCATTTCCAAGAAAATGTGCTTTTGAAAATTAAATTATTGATTTTGATTTTGATTTTTTAAAGAACCTCCTTGTAACAATCATTAGATTTGTTAAACGAGTTTTGGTTATATGTGTTTTGTGAAAATTTCTTATAAACTTTGTGTACTTATTATGTGGATTTTGAAAAGTGCTTTTGGAAAGACATGTTATTTTGTAGAAGAGTTTTATTCTCTTATTGTTCATGGGATGAACCTTGCCTCACCATCAGAATGGTGAAGAGATTTTTAATTTTAGTCATCTCCTCTATTTGATTAATTTTAATTTACACCTATTAGGGGAACCCAATAGGGATTTTAAGACCTACACGGAGTGAGGTCGTAAAACTTAAAGGATGTTGGCGAGCTTTGCTTAAGGATGAAATATGCTAAGTGCCAACGGAAAGAATGATAGTCTCAGGCCTATATAAAACATAAGTCCACTATCGATGCTCTTTAGTTGGGCATTTGTTAACCTCCATATATGCTATATAAATCGAATCGAACCTATAAGATGAATTTGATCAACTTCGAATGTTTCAGAGTGCAAATCAGAGCTGAAATAAACTGGACTTTATTGAAATCAGTCGAAATGATGCTCGATCGATGAACCGACTTTGCCATCACATTCAGAATATCAAAATTGATCAGAATATAAATATCGCATAATCAAACGGTAGATCGATCAAGAGATTGAGCAGCCAATGTACTGATGCACATATCAAAGTAGGGAAGCTATGATGATGTCCAGATGACCTCTGTTTATAAAATTGATTACGCTGTTACCTTTAAAACACCAAAATCTATTAAGTAAGGTTGCCTGCGATTGATTCAGATAAAATCTACATGAACATCAAGCAATCAGAAGCGATAATGCACATTTTGAACCAAAATGGATCCAATTCGATGCCGACTTGAACCAAATGGCCTCCAATTGCTAAACGAGTTGTGCCACTGAATCCGGAATGTTGAATTTGCTTAGAAATGATATTCATATTATGCAAAATCAAGTTCAATAGAGATACACACTTTTTTAAATAAAGTTCATTTATGAATTAATCAAATATAATTTAAATCACCAAAATAAAAAAAGGAAATTTTATTTTATTTCCTCGCTCAACTCTCATCCGCTTCGCCCCTCGATCCAAAATGATCCCTCATTCGCTCTCCCACTCTCAATCCAAAATGATCCCTCAATCAAGGTTTGCATTTGCTCCGCCTCACAACTGCAAACACGATCCCTCCAAGCCTTGCCTCTCATTTCCCTCAACCACAAGGAACCACAAGGAAGGAAAGTTCAAAAAGCTCCCAATCTCCCTCTCTTGCTTGGTTCTTTGATTCTCCTCCAAGCTTGGTAGTTCGATTTCTCTAAACCGCAAGCGAATCGCCCCACTTCATGCTCAAAACCCCCCTCTCTTTCAAGCTGCAAGCATTCACTCTCGTTCTCTCCTAATTTCTCTCGATCCGAAGGAATGAAGCCCCATTAAGCTTTCGTCTGCTCTCTTGTTTTTCCCTCAATCCATAAGCATCTCCTCCTCTAGCCTCTCTCTTTCTCCTCTTACCTTCAATGCCTCAATGCAAATCTAGTCTTTCTTCACACCTTTATGCTCTTCTTTGTGAAAATCCTGGTGAATCTAGTTGCTTAAGGGATTCACTGAATATGGGATTTAAAATAAAAAAATGGAGGAGAAATGAGATTTAAAATTCTGTAAGATTTAAAGTGGTCATTTCTGCTATTTGGTAGATTAAATCCAGCTCAAATCCCATTACCAAGCCTACATAAATCACTAATAGCACACTCTCTCGATCTCTCCTCAAGTAGAAGTCATGGCCTTCTTATTTACATTCCATTTTCTATTCTTAGCAAACCAAATCAGCAATGTTGATCATTCCCATCTTCAAAGCCAAGGCTCCTCTTCTCTTCTCCCAAGCAATCTCATCCCTAAACTAGTCTCCTCTTCTATCTCTTATGAGCATATCCTACCAAACCAGCCATTGAATTCCTCTTTATGACACTTCTTTCACTTTTTCTTCTATTTCTTTGCCGATCATTACAAATATGCGACAAAATGGGTTTGGATGTCTAGAAATGTGTCGAATTGTATATATGCTTGTGTCTCTTTTTGCAGGTTTCAAGACCCCGCTAATGCCCAATAGGGTGTAGTGGGTGTAAAGAGACGGTTCTGGTGTTGCAAGACATTGCTTACTATGCTCAATAGAGCATACTGAGTATGCCAAAACCATTAGATGTGACACCCCTATGCTGAAATGCTACCAAAATTTGGACTGAAATTCAAAACGTAAGCAAATTTAATTGGAAATCATTTAAGCTCAAATTAAATAAAAAAAGATGCAGAGTAAATATGAAAATAAACAATAATTCAAAAAGAAGAAAAGAATAGTGCTTACAAAAAAAAGTTTAAGCAAGTTGAAAATCCACCCAAGCTTTGAGCCAGAATCCTTCTCTCTTTTTCAAATCCTCTAAACCCAAGCAAATGATATGAAGTGCAAGGATCCTCCCCTTAGCTTCATTTATAGAGATGGAAAAGAGATCCATCCTTGTTTAAACTTAATAATTAAGTGCAATGATGGGGTTTGATGGATAATACTAAACTCACAAGCTTTAATTGCAATTCACTATGGCTTAAATTGAAGCAAAATAACAAATATAAACTCCTTAGTAAAGTGAGCTCTCTTTCTCTTAAGTTACTCAAAATTAAACAAGCTTTAATTGAAATGGGGAGGCTAATACTAGACTCACAAGAGACTTATGATAAATTTAAAGTCTAGTTATTAAATAGATATGAAGCTTGATGTGGAGTTAAGAATAAATTCATATTGGATTTGATCTCTTCTTATGTGAATAAAGCTTCTCTTTGAATACTCAAAGTGTTAAGGTCATGAGCATGTAATCAATATAAACAATATTAATTGAACACTTGAATAATCAAATTTGATGTCAAATGAAGTAAGGATTCCAATTGAATATCAAATGATCAATGATAGGTGGTAAATTTAAATGTCCAATTTCAAATTGATAATAAAGTGTGCAAGAAATTTGGTAGCTTTCTTACAAGCACAAGTTCAATTAGGCAACTCATGAATAATCATGAGTGAGACCTTTAAAAGGGTCATTTGGATCTCATATTTGAAATCAAATTTGAAGCATATTATTTGTCTTATTAAATACTTGAATTGGATCAAGGAGAAGTTGAATATAGTTGATGATGAGTTTAAGAATTGTCAATAGACATAATCGAGAGGTTATTGAACATTCAAAGACTAATCAGCTTTGAATAAAATAAAGCAATTAAATATTATTCCAAGGGATCTAAAAATATATTAGATTAATTTAAAATACTTTCTACAGCACCGGATCTGTAACTCTTCGTACAAGCTGATAGAAGGCAATACTAAATTAAATTCTCCATGAATTATGGAGCTTCTTTCAATTCAAAAATTAAGAAATTTCATTATAATTATAATTTTTAAAGTCAATGATTTCATTAATTAGATGAAATTATCTAAGTCTTAAACACATGTATGTGCTCAAACGTGGAGATTTAAAGTGCACATTTTAATATCTGAACAGGCTGCACATGCTAAGTTAGAATTAAATGGAAATATGAAATTAATCTCTTGATTTAGAAACAAAATTATCTAAATTATTAAAACACCAGCATGGGCCCCGACACTAGAATGCTTAAACATAGTGTATGAGGATGCTGCGCGGGTTGCTTCTTGGTTTGGTCTTAAGACCGGGTCCGAGTTAACAAAACTTAAAAATCTAATTATTATAAAATTTTAATTTATTAAAATATCGAGAATGTCATATTACAGTAGATATGATCCTCTATTATTAAACTAATATAGTCGACAGGATCTGAAATAATAAATTAAATGATCAAACAATCTCATAAACCTCGATGATGGCTATGTTGAATGAAGATTTCAACCAAGGGGATACTTGCCATCAAAATTTTCTTGCAAGCTCAAATTGAATTAATCAAAAACAAGTATCAATACAAACATAAAATCAGATAAATCATTAAGTGTTAAATGCTTAAATGAAATTCAATCTTTAAAATGCTTAAAGCAAACTCCAATCAATCCACCTTCCGCAACTGTTTGTTAAAGGTGATAAATTAAGAAAACTCTAGCTCATAAAGGAGTTAATGTCAAATCAAATGTATTTATATATTCACTCTCAATCAATCTCATGTCAGTAAGAACGAGGCCCGTGTCCTCTGACTGTGTGGCTTGGCTAGTAGGCTCCACATATGATGTAGTTACGACCAGAGTCCTCTGATCGGATGGTTGCCATCAAATGACACCATTATATTATGATCACGACTGCAGCTCGTATGCTCCCCAATGGCTCTGTACCTTGATATGTGAATCATAGGATACACCTGATAGGGAAAAAAGCCCTCTATCAGCTAAGGTAGATTTAAGCTTGTCTCCTTAGATAAACACCACCCCAGGTTTCAAAGATTTCTTGGACGACGTAACTCATGTGTTGCTGACAAGATTCTTCGGTCAGGTTGTGTTGACTAGTTTCTTTGACTAAGTAGACAAGGGACCACGATAGCCCGAGATGATGGAACCATGGGATCTAGATCGAGTGCATCATCATTCCCCCAACCATCCGCTTTTAAATCTAAATCTAAATTACAAAACTCTACTTACTAGACGTTACGCATTCGATCTAACAACTAGCCTTAATCGAAAGTTCTCTCTCAGCATTGGCAGAGGTAATTAACTATAGGTGCTTGCGCCTATAGGAAACCTGGAACCAGATCTAAAGTCCTCACAAAATGAGGGCGAAATCTCTATGTTGTGTCTTATCTACTATTCCATCTGTCTTCATAAAATTACACCGACACACTTAAATCAAACTCTCATCAATGTGAGAGGTCGGTGGCGAATTTTCGGAGCCCACACACTTGCATATGAAGGTTGGCCTTTGTCACATTCTAAGATCAAGTACTTTTAATTCTTTAGTTTAATTGAGGTTTAAAAATGAAGTTAAAGACCTAAATTTAGTTCAATGCATGGCTTCAAAAAAAAAAGGACTTGACCCTCTTTGTTTTGCGTGAGTTATAAATTGTTGTAGCCTAAGTTAAACTGTTGCTCTTTCTTTTCATACTAATCTGGTTCTCAAGGGTTGTTCTCGCACTTTCTACAACTAAAAAACTCCAAATACAATACTTGAAGTGATTGGCCTGCCCTTTACTTAGGCTAGGATTAATTACAATTCATTAATTAAAAAATGTGACAAGAGTGCTAATTTTAGTCACATATTCTAAAAAGACTGTTACTAAAATTTGAAATTTAATCATGCATCTCAGACTGTGTATAACAATTGCTTAATTTTCTATTAATGCTATTTTACATTTCATCGGATTTATATTCATAACATTTTATTTTGCAACATATACAATTTGAATATTTTTCACAAAAGAAGGCTATTATTTTGGATAATAATAAATATTAAAGTCTTGTAAAATGTCCTATATTTTCACATTAAACATTTTTGAACGATTATTTTTTGCATGGTTGATAATTACTAACCTCTTCTGAGCTTCGATTTGGTCATCAGTCTTGAATATCCACTTTCATGTCATGTTGAGAACCATCTCAGCCCCCTCTTCGGCGTCAGTTACAGTCCTCATGCCGAAGACAAAGCCGACATCGGCGAGCTTCGCCACCACCTCGAGCAGCAACTACTCCATTCTCTTCGCAATTACATCGCTTCTTACTATGGAAGTCTCACTCCCCTCTGGCGCCGGCTGCTCACAGAAGAAGAATATCTTTGACGGCGATCTCTTCACCTTAAGGCCGAATTAATTCAGCAAGTCAGTTGATTACATGAGAACCAGTAAAGCACGTATTAGTAAGCATAGATTGTTACAAGAGTAGAAAGCTGAAGAGAGAGAGTGAGGGAAATAATAGAAAGCAGAGAATAATACGAGTAGTTTATTTCAGTAAAATCATTACGGCTTTACAATACAGTCGATTTGCTCTACATATAGATGCGTGTAGGTACGGCACTCTGTTATAAGAATATTGGAGTCAATGATTCTGATATGTGCTGTTATATTGGATTGTTAAGATGAATGCATTATATAGGGTAGTGATCTGTTATGTTCTTTGGTGAGAGTGATATGTGGAGTTTATGTTTTTGCTATTATCATTGTTTAGTACAGAAAATTTGCAGCAGTAGAATAAAACTTCACGCCTTAACTTATATGGAAATCCATCACATATAGATAGTTGAAAAGAGAATAAGAAACTCCAAAAACTTTATATAAAAAACCCTCAAAAAGAGTGGAAAAAACCACGAGACCTAGCCCAGTGAAAATACTTCACTATATATTTACTTTGGAGCACAAAGTTTAAATCTTCCCGATAACGGGATTACAAGATTGTATATAATAAATCTTGATGATGTGAATTCCAAAATAAGATTACAATAGCTATGTGATGGTAATTGGGCTGTAACGGTTGTTGGTGATAGTCGACAATGATAATAGGTGACAATCGGCGACAACGGTGGTGATGATGAACTTCGAACTTCTAGCTCTCTCCCAACTTCACTTCTAGCTCTTTCCTCCCCTCATGATAAGAATGGTGTCATATTTATAGGATTCTGAGAGAGGTATTTTGTTCATTGTAGCTAAAATCTCAAAACACACCATCGGACGGTTCATATCAATTCTTTTGATTGTAGATGGTGTTTTTGGTGATTTGGCCATTCAAACAACTTTTGATTTGAGTGATCTTGGGCTCGTTAAATTCGTCGTGTCGAGCCGCGCCATTCAACTATTAGCACATCAAATTTAGAAGTCATTTGACCATTCAATTAGTGTCTCAAAATTTTTAAGTATAACCTTTGGGCTTAATTCGAGCTCATTTGGGCTCTACTTGACCCAAGTTTAGTGACATTGAACTTGTTTTATTAAGACATTTAATTTTATTATATAAAACAACATATGTGCATTATTTTAAAATTTTATATGATATATCATTTGTCCCCCTATTTTTGGATGATAACTTTAATTTTTCCCAAAAATATATTTAATAAATATTTTAAATATTATTAAAATTCTCAATATTATATACTTTATTATTATTATTATATATATTTTAATAATTACTTATTTAAATTAATTATTATTTTATTATGATAATATATATTATCATTATAATTATTACAACTTTTTTATTTATTTTCTTTCACTTACTCGTGAGAAATTAAGAGAGAGAGAGAGAGATGAAGTGTTTTCTTTTTAATGAGAAAAATAAAGAGTTTTTTTTTTTTAATGAGGAATATGAAGAGTTTTTTTTTATGAAGAATATGATGAGTTTTTTATTTAGAAGACGAATAGTTTTTTTTTTAATGAAATGTGAAGAATTTTTTTATTTAAAATATGAATAATTTTCTCTTATCCTTTTTTTAAGGAGATGAAAAGTTTATATATATATATATATATATATATATATATATATATATATATATATATATATATATATTAGAATATGATGAGTTTTATTATTATTATTATTATTTTTTAAAAGAAGATGAAGAGTTTTTCTTTATTATTTTTTTTAAAAAAAATTTAAGAATTTGAAGAGTCAATTTTCAAATATAAATACTCCTGAGGGGATGGGGGAAAAATCACAACTCTTCCTTTCTCCCCTAGTGGCCTCCACTAACATGTATGATGGTGCGTGACCCCCCTCGCAGGCTCTAATTCTCCCCAGTCTTGGGGTTTGAACGACGGTTGGGCGGCACGTATCCCAAATTCACGCTCAAGGTGCTTTTGAGTTCTTCCAACTTTTCTAAATCTTGAAATCCTCCGACCTATATGAAGATGTGTGGCCCTCTGAGATTCTAGTTCTCCCCGATCTCGGAGTTTGAATCTAACCTGATTAGGTGGCACGTATCCAATGTGTTTTCAGATTCTTCCAACTTTCTCTAAATTCTGGAATCCTCCTCTAAGATGTATGATGGTGCGTGACACCCCTCGTAAGCTCTAGTACTCCCCGGTCTCAAGGTTCGAAATTGACCTGGTTAGTGGCACGTATCCCAAATTTAGACTCCAATATACTTTTAGATTCTTCCAACTTTCTCTAAATCATGGAATCCTCTACTAACCTTTATGACAGTGTGTGATCCCCCTCCTAGGCTCAAGTTCTCCCCAGTCCCGGGGTTTGGAACTGACCTGATTAGGTGGCACGTATCCCAAATTCAGGCTCTAGTGTGATTCTCGAATCCTTTATTTTTATTTTTTTTGAGTAAAAATTAAAACTGTCCTAGATATGTGGTGCATAAACCATTTTCAGAGGCTTTAGTTTTATCTTTTATGCATGTTAAGGCCTTTGCCTCCCAATATAAAAGATATATATTTTTCTATAAAATTTTTATTATAAGTAATCATATATCCTTTTTTAGACTTTGACTTTGAAAAGATTATGATTTATATATATCTTCTGAGATTTTTGGTATACATGTATCTTTTGAGGCTTTTGCTTTTTAATGTTTTTAGTATACCCGTACATTCTAAGGCTTTTTCCTTCTGAGGTTTTTAATGTACCTGTACCTTTTGAGGCTTTTGTCTTTTGAGAATTTTAATGTGTCTATACCTTCTGAGACTTTTAGCTTATGAGGTTTTGATATACTTGTACCTTCTGAGACTTTTATCTTCTGAGATTTTTAATGTACATGTACCTTCTGAGGCTTTTGCCTTCTGAGATTTTTAATATACATGTATCTTTTGTGGCTTTTGCCTTCTAAGATTTTGATGAGTGGAGACCTTGTCAACCACTTGCTCTCTTAGAGTCTTTTTAGTGAGGACATTATTCACTACTAGCTTCTCATCGAGGCTTCCTCAAGGGCATGCCTTCCGGGGTTATCAGTGGAGACATTGTCTACCACTTGCCTTCATGAGGTCTTTCTAGTAAGTACTATGTCCAGAACTAGCTTTCCATATAGGCTTCCTCAGGGGGATGCCTTTTAACGGGTTTTATTGAATGCAACTAAAGAAGATTTCGTTGATAATAAAAACTTATTAAAAAATAAGATCTTCTAAACTTTTCAATAAAGTAAAAAAGAAACTTAACTTTCTTTAATCAATGCTTTGGTGAGATCTTTCCTTAGATAAGTATTGGTGATATTTCTTACTCAATAACTCCAACAATCTCTTTACCATGATTCCTCTGCTCTCCTTTTTGATGATCTGTATGTTACTCCAACAAGTAACGTCTCAGATATCCATATCATATTAAATGTTCAATTTCTTCCTTTATATGAATGTAGATTTCAGTTGAATGCCCTTTCGAACAATGAAAGTGACAATATTATGATTGATTTCGGCCATTTAGATTTCTCAATAGTTTTGGCCATTTGAGATATTCAAAATTCTGAATCTACATTATGACATCAGCCCTAGACATATTTAGTGGAGTATATCTAGGAGTTTCGTAATGTCAGTAATCATTTGAATACTTTTCTTTTTTGTTTTGAGATACTATTGCAACATCTTATAATATGTACTTACGTTTAGAGTTATTCTCAAATTATCTTCTATGAGCAGTAATAGCTTCATCTATAGTAATTTGTGCCTTTACTCGATGAATAAAATCAGTGTAAGATCGTACTGTATCTCACATTAGTGAAGAGTATAAAGGCCCAGGTCGAAGACTTGCAAGAAGGACACCTCAGAGTAGCTCTGGATCTACTCTTGTAATTTGACGAGCTTCATAAGAGAATCTTTGAAAGTATTCTTTAAGGGTTTCTCTTTCATTTTGACAACTTCCAGAAAGATGAGAAGAGTCTTTGATCGATTTGAGATAAATTATTTGACAAAGAGTTTATCTAAATGAGCAAAGTTGAGAATGGTCCTTTGGGGGAGGGAATAGAATCATGTACGAGCTTACCCTTTAAGAGTGATAGGAAAAACTTGGCAGAGCAAAGCACCGGGAGATTGTTGAATATGCATAGTAGTTCTGTAATGATCAATGTGCTCAAAAGGATCTGAGGTTTCATCATAAGGCTCAATGTTAGATAGTTTAAATCTTACCGGAATCGGTTGTTGAAGAACCATATCATGCAAAGGAGAAGATTCTTGAATACTCTGACGAGGGATGAACTGTTTATCTCTTAATGAAAATTTGACTCGAACAAGATGTCGTATTTCATCTCAAATAACTTCACGGGTTGTCTCCATGAAACGGGGGTGATTCAATCCCATCAAAGAGGTAGGGGGATTCAAAGTTGGTCTAGCAATACGAGTAGGATGAGTTGAGCTAACAGTATAGTCATGATCCATATCAAGATGATGGAGGGGGTGGGGGAATTTCCATATTATTGTGAGTAAGTTCTTCATGAGTTTCTTCATTAAAATTAACTCTATCATGTTCTTGATAGGGTCGATTTCCTCCAGTTTGTGGTGACATTCTTAGTTGTTCATCTCCTAATAAGCGCTGATGGATTTGAGGTTGATGTTCATCCATTCTTCGCATGCGCTCCTCAAAAGTATGAAGTGCTCCACCTAGCTGGTGGTTTCGATCTTGTTGGGAAACTTGATTGTCTGGCATGATGAGTAATGAAAATCTCATTTTGTAGACGGTGTCAAACTGTTGTGTGCCGAAAAATTTGTAGCAGTAGAATAAAACTTCATGCCTTAGCCTGCATGGAAATCCAATACACAGAGATAGTTGAAAAGAGAATAAGAAACTCTAAAACCTTTACGTGAAAAAATCCCAAAAAGAGGGGAAAAAATCACGAGACCTAACCCAGTAAAAATGGTCCACTATATATATCTACTATGGAGTACAAAGTTTAAATCTTCCTAATAATTGGATTTCAAGATTGTATGTAAAAAATTCTAATAATGAGAATTTCAGAATCAGGTTACAATAGCTATGCAGCGATAATTGAGCTATAACGGTTGTTGGTGCAGTTGACAATGATAATAAGCAGTGATCAGCGACAAGCTCATGATGAATTTCGAACTTTTAGCTCTCTTACAACTTTCTCCCAAGTTCACTTCTAGCTCTTTCATCCCCTCATGACAAGAATTTGGTCATATTTATAGGATTCTAAGATGGGTATTTTGTCCATTGTAGCCAAAAAAAAAACGTGACGGTTCGTATCAATTTATTTGATCATAGATAGTTTTTTTGGTGATTTGATTATTCAAATGACTTTTGATTTAAGTGATCTTGGGCTCGTTGGATTCGTCGGGTCAATCCGCTCGATTTTACTATAAGCATGTCAAATTTGGAAGTCATTTGACCATTCAATTAGTGTCTCGAAGTTTTCAGGTATATCCTTTGGGCTTACTTCGAGCACATTTGGGCTCTACTTGACTCGATTTAATGACGTTGAACTTGTCTTATTGAGGCATTTAATTTTATTATATAAAATAACATATGTACATTATTTTAAAATTTTATACATGATATATCAATCATATATTCTATCAACTGCATTTTATTTTTAACATGATTGTAAAACTGCAGGAGAAAAAATAATTTTTAAAAAGTTATCGCGAGTATTATTTTTTGTAAGCTCAAGCAATCATTTTTGAAAATTATCGTAATTTAATAATTTTTATTTTAAAAAGAAAATTTTCCGATGAAAATTTTCTAAAAAACTATCAAAAAATTAGCACTCAAATGTAATTGTGATTATTTTTTGAAAAATAAAATAACCAATAAAATGATATCTTTAAGAGAAAATGGTGGGTGCTTTGATTGATTAGGATATTAGAAATTAATAGTAAAATCTTAAATTTATATTTTATTTATATCATAATAAAATTTCATCGTATAAATTTTGGATGAAAAGAAAAACTTAAGGGACAGCTGAGCAAAGGTATCTTTGTTTTAACCGAAATAAATTGAATTTCGGAACAGAATTTTTGCACTTGCTTCATAAAGTTGATGAACGTAACTCAGAGAGTTGGGATCTATTTGGATAATTTTTTTCATATAAAGCTTAATAAGGGGGAAAAAAAATCATTGACTGAGCTATCATAGTTATCATTAATTGTCAAACAACGTTTGGTAACTAAGACATGAACAAACTTTCATAGCAATCATCAATGGAAAAGAATGAGCTATCATAGTTATCATTAATTACCCATCGTCTCTTTTCGTTGAGCACACCGAACCCCGACCGAGTTGAATCCTCTCCGTGGAGCGTATATCTAAGATGGGGAAAGTAAGTAGGGACCCGATACGTGTGGGTGATGAATGTGACGCTAGGCCCCCGTGAGATTAGTCACAACGACATCCCCACCCATAAGATAGGTGGGGTGTTGGGTGGATACCCATTCCAAAAAAAAAATAGTTATCATTAATTGTGGTTGTCGGCTTGTACTCAGAAGTAGGAGCAGTATAAGCCTCAAAGAATATATATATATATATATATATATATATATATATATATATATATATATATATATATATATATATATATATATATATATAGTAGTAATTTGTTTTTAAAAAGATTTACATACATATCACATAATTTTTATGCATTTATATATCTAATGCCTAAAATTAGATATTTACTTATCTAATAATTTTTTATACTTAAAATGATTCACTTCATTTTTAAAAAAATGAATGATAAGGATATTTTTTTATGTGATATTGAAGATTAAGATTTATGTTAAGACCAGTCCAATTCTAAAACAAGTTGCTATGTTTTATACAAGAAAGTTGTATACTATATTTGAGGAAGAATTTTTGCATGGAGTTGGAGGCCTATCATTAATTGTGTCAGATGACAGCCCCATGGAGTATTTGGCGAGAAACATAGAGAATAAAAATTCATCCAAAACATGGACTGTCCATTCAATGGGACTACCCTAGATGTAACTTATACTTGTAAGAAATTTGAAATGATTGGATTACTTTGTTCCCATTGTATCAGAGTTCTTAGTCAGGAAGATGTAGTGGGCATTCCAGATAAGCATCTTCTCATGCGATGGTCTACCATAGCAAATAGGGATATTTACATCGATAGTGCATATAGAAAATTAAGAGATGTCGAAGGCACAGATGGAAATGCTACTAGCATTATTTTTCGAAACCAAGTTAGTCGATATGCATGTCAAATAAGTGTGAGGGCACAAGGTAATAATAGAGCTGAAGACTATATGCTTCAATCCTTAAAAAAATTATACGACGATGTCGACTCTATACTAAGTGAGAATTCTCTTCCAGCTGATAGAGCAGCTAAGAAGAATAAGTCAGCTACAACAGATAAGGGAAAAGACATCTTGAAGGATCCAGTTAAGCAACATTCAAAGGGTGTTTCCAACGCAAGGCTTAAGGGATATTGGGAGAGATCCAAGAAATCCAAGAGTAATTCTCTATTTGCCTCTTAATTTGTAGTATTTAAAACATTGCTGCTAATCTTAAAACCATCATATTTTTGTTGTTACAGAAACCAAAGTTCAAACTGATAGTGTCGCAGAACGTATTTCGTCACCCCTTGCAACACCTTTCTCTGTTATGCCAGAGTGTTTTTCAAAGGTACGCACAGAATAGCACATATCGATGCTGTTAAAAATCATTAACTGATACGATGTTCTACCTCAGGAATTCAACTCGAGCTCAACAATCATTCGGCGGGTACACTAAGTTGATGATGGATATTATTACAGGAAAACATTTCAATGCATGATATCATTTAGTTATGTGTTCTTTGACTGTGCAATCATTTCTGCAAAGCTTTAGAGTCTCCAAGATGACTTTTTTTTACTTAACAGGCACACCAGCAGTCTCACCTACGGGATTCGATTAGGAAGACTGCCTCAGAGTTGCGGCATTAGGATGACCTTCTCATGCTCCAAACTGTGCAATCATTTCTTTGTTAGGATGACTTTCCTCTTTTGAGCAGCTTTATTCTGAAAAGTACTTATTATTATAAAAATGCCAAGAAAGCTTTGTACTCATAGGAGAGTACAGAGAGTACAGAGATTACAGAGAGTATAGAGGGTACATAACTTTGTAATTCTTAGACTGTGGCAACTAAATCTCTCATATTTTACCAAATTGCATTATTTGATTGATGAGTCTACCAAGCTTACGAGAATGAGCTGATTTCCATTGGAGGCATTACATAGTTTGATATATGTACTCTATAAAGTACTCTACATTTTATGAAAAAAAAAAATCGTGATGATGATTATATTAGTACTGACGATATTAGATTAGTAATTATTTATAAATTTATCAATGATATTAATTTAATTCAGATGACACTTTCAGTTATTACATTATTTGAAAAAATTCATCATCTTCAAATATATAATTTGCTCCACACTGTCTTCAAAATTTATATTTGTGAATAAGACGTTGGTAAGTCGCATCATCGACAGTATATTTTGTATTATGAAGTGGCTATTTTTTATTATTTATATTTTTTATTTCACTATCTTTTAATTCAATTAAAAAAGTATTATTTTATTAATTTTAAATAAACATGTTGGATGAAAACAAGCATATGAATGATAAAATTAGTCTCATCTAAGCATAATATGTATCATGTTTTTTTCTCATTTTGGAGGTTACTCTCTCTAAACTATGATAAAAAAAAATTTTAAGAGAGGATAAATCTCAAAACCATTGATTTTATTTTAAAAAATATAATACATCAATTCTTAATAAACTTTTATAGTATTCTCATATCAAAATAATTGAATTTTGGTCAGAATATTGTCATCTAAATTTTTTATGTTATCATATTATTTATAAATTAACTATTATTATGTAATAATTATTAAAAGTGTTGATTAAATGGGACATATTTATCATTTGAGTTACTTTCCATGCTACGTATATATATATATATATATATATATATATATATATATATATATATATATATATATATATATATATATATATATATATATATATATATCAAACTCGAGAAGTAGCGGTGCAAAGATTGCATTCAACTTTAGCTTCACCTTTTCATTTAATCTAAATTTAAAATATAATATAAATTCATAGAGTACAAAGAGTACAGAGAGTATAGAGAGTACAGATAGTATACACATATAAAATTGCTCAGAAAACTCATAAAAAGGTAACTCAAGAGCATCCAACTTGCTTTAAGGTTATAGTGAACAATTCCTCTTCATCCTACAAAGCAAAAGTGGAAATGGGAAAAAAATAGATTGCTGAAAAAAAAATAGAGAGTACAGAGAGCACAGATAGTATACACTTACAAAACTACTTAGAAAACTCATAAAAAGGCAACTCAGGAGCATCCAACTTGCTTTAAGGTTATAGTGAATAATTCCTCTTCATCCTGCAAAGCAAAAGTGGAAATGGGAAAATCCAGATTGCTGAAAAAAACAGAGAGTACAGAGAGTATAGAGAGCACAGATAGCATAAATAACACAGAGAGTATGAGAAACACATCTCGAGAGTAATCCAGACTTCAAAGTGCGGACAGATTCTCGCTAATCATAATTTATCCAAAATTGCCAAGGAAAATTGAAGAAAAATAGATGAAATACTGTGTATTCCCAGGAAAGTACATAGAGCACATATGAAACACATCCCAGTAAAGCATTCCAGCTATCAACCAAATTGTTGTAGGTGTTCTCTGCTAATAATAAAAGATCCAAACTACAGGTGTTCTCTGCCTAATAATATTGAAAAAAAATGAAATACTCAGTACAATTATTTCCTACTTATCAAACTTTAAATGTACAGTTCTTAGCTTGGCTTTTTCATTCCCAAACAAAAGATAGCGAAGTAACTCGCCTAAAGCAATTCATCTTCTTAGGTCAATCTTGGCTAAGTGGGGATTTCTAATTGCTCCATGTTTGCAGACAAACATCCCGGCCAACACTATTATCTTGGATTGATGACCACTCACCATTCCATTTTGTGGGATCACTCACAAAAGATTGGTCAGCATCTTCAACAAGTAATTTGATCTTAATAGCAAGAAATTTAGTTAATAAGGGGGTAAAAAAACTAGTTTACGGAAACCAAATTGAAAATAACTCTTATAATCTCTGGAAGAATGGCCTTATGGGTTGGTTTTGATAATGAGTCATAAAATATCGCCCTTATTTAATATGCCCAACCGAAGTGTCCAGTCATTATCTATAATTGGAAGTAAGAGTAGCTACTGACATTGTTGCAAAGTGATATGCTGGATGAACAATTTGCTTTCCTTGTGTAGGCCATATTTTGCATAGCTCTGTAAGAAAAGAAGAGAACATTTATAAATTGTAATTTCCATCTATACATATAATGATTGAATTGTAATACCCTGCATATTTGTGAGGTAACTTACCCAGTGCAAGCATGAGATGTACAAATAGAGGACATCTGACCGGAAGCGAGTACTCACCAATAAGAAGCGGGCATCAATGTGCATCGAGAGATATTGATATGGAACTCATCGATCTACCCTCGCAATAATGATATTCCCAAATCAATCGTATCACCGCAAGTGATAAATATTTTAAAGTGAGCTTAATTAAATGCGAATAGGTTATTTTATATATGAAGGAGTCGATTGAAGATTGACTTGTCCTCAAATCGGAGCATGACGTGTCAATAAGATGGAGCATCGGCAAAGAATAGCTCTAGATGAGAACTCAACAACATGATGTCTAACAAAATTATCGACATGAAAGTTAGTGATGAAGAGCTAGATTCACTATGAATTAAAGATCGATCTACTAAGATGATTCATACCTCCAACTGATGCTCCTCCACCACAATGATAGAAGTCTGTGGGTAATCGACCTTTACTGGCTCACCTTTACGAACCTATAAAAAAATTTAGTGAAATGTATTTCTATTATCTCAAATTTAAAAGAAAGTAACTACCTCCTCGTGCTTCTCATCTTGAGTGGAGGCCACCACATCACTTATTCTTGCTCGTGACTTCCTGTAAGTGTGTGAAGGGGAACTAAGAGCTTTCCTCTTCTTATCTATCGAGCTTTCACACCACACTCAATGCTGTCGATTAAAGGCTTTAGAGCATCTTTATGCGCATTGGAGGCCTCCATAATAGCTTCCCCTATGGTGGACTCAACAGGGGCTTCCCTAGTGGAGGCTACCTCAGGGGCTTCCCAAGTGGAAGTATCCACAGGGGCAACAGCTTCCCAAGTGGAAGTATCCAAGGCAGTAGTTGCCTCCAGAGACCCCCAGTGCTAGCCTCTGGGAAGCTCCTAGTCAGCCATTGCTCTGATGCCTCCTCAAAGTCCTGTGGTGACCTCCACGTGAGCTTCCCCATCAATAGGGATGGTAGACCATCCCAAGAACCTCCCTCGATAGAAGAACTAAATCAATCTCATCCATTCTCTCTGTCATTGTTACTTGAAAAGAAGATATTATATCTTTCAAGTCCCTAAAACCTACAAGTATCCTCTCCACCGCAAAGCCTTTTATGGGGGTAGTAGCAGAAGATATGGGGAGAATATCGAGAGACATATGGAGATTCAATGGGGAACTGGACTTAGAATGAGATCAGCACTGCTCAACATGTATTGCATGTTGAGGGGAAAATGATTCAAGGAGTCTCCTCTTGATATGTCCTCGAATGAAAGGCAGACTTGTGTTAAACTGATAAAAAAATGTGATGACTACAACATAAATAAATACATAATTATAAGAACTAAGTGATATTATTATATGTCACCTGGTGTCCTCGTAAACCAGTGAAGGCTTCATCTGAAACTTTTTTTATCCCAAAGATACGTGGCTTTGCAAAATGGAGATGGCCCTCATGATGCTTATGTGCTCACGACCCGATCTATAATTAATATTTATGTAAGTTAACTTCAATGCATTAAATAATACATAACCAAGATATAAAACATCATAAGAAGAGTGACAAATCCACTCATGTACCCGTGTCCTCCGGGTATGAATCTTTGATGTAATACCATCAAATTGTGAAACTAGAAAGCGGATGGCCTCTACCATTGTATTCAAGAATTTATCTATGTCATCTGTAGGCAATCAATTCGATGCCACCCTATAGTTGTGATATACAAAAAAGAGATTTGATAGAGAAAATGTATGTACAATCAGACAAACTGCGTACGCAATGAGAGCTATTCGCATGCTCAAGCATAGTCTTATAGTCCACCGAACTAACTACGGCGGGATTTCGCCATAAGACCTTCTCCCTCTGGCATCATCCCTACAATTACTACAACTTCATCAGGGGTGAAAGGAATGCACTGCCCACCCAAAAAGAAAGCTTGCTTCTCTATATCCCAGCAAGACAGGATTGAGGTAATGGCTATTGAGTCTTGCTGAATTCCGTGGAGTCTAATAAATTATTGTAGATGAAGCCTCTTTAAAATGTCAATGACTTCATCAGTAAATCGTGCTGCAATATTATCGAACACTTTCTCTTGAGGTGTGCATCTCGAAGTTATCCTTTTCCCAGACATTGTAAACTTCAAAATAAAAAGTCAATTAATGAAAGTAATATGAACAACCAGGCCAAAGTAACTAGAAAAATTGTCCATAAAAGCATATGTACTATCAAGAGAGTACAGAGAGTACAGATGCAAAATAACACAATTAAACCATCGAAACAACCACAAAATTGCTTCCACAGGAATGTAATGAACATAATATGAACAACCAGGCCAAAGAAACAGGAAAAAATATTCGCAAAATCATCTGTACTCTCAAGAGAGTATAGAGAGTACAGATATAAAATAACACTAAAAAACTAACCAAACAGCCTCCAAATTATTCCTAATGGATTGCAATGAACATATTTCCTCCAAACAGGCCAAAGAAATAGGAAAAAATGACCAAAATACTCTGTACTCTCATGAGAGTACAGAGAGTACATATGCAAAATAACACTACTACACCAACCAAATATCCCACCAAATTGCATCCACTGGAATGTAATGATCATAATCTGAACAACCAGGCTAAAGAAACTGGAAAAAATATTCACAAAATTATCTGTATACTCTTGAGAGTATGAGAGTACAAATATAAAAAATCCCCCAGAAATCATCCAAACATCCCACCAAATTGCTTCCAATGTAATGTAATAAACAAAATCTGAACAATCAAGCCAAAGAAACTGAAAAAAATGTCCACAAAATCATCTGTACTCTCAAGAGAGTATAGAGAGTACAGATGCAAAATAACACTAAAAAATAAACCAAACAGCCTCCAAATTGTTCCTGATGGATTGCAATGAACATATTTCCTCCAAACAGGCCAAAAAAATAGGAAAAAATGACCAAAATGCTCTGTACTCTCAAGAGAGTATAGAGACTACATATGCAAAATAACACTACTAAACCAACCAAATAACAATCAAATTACTTCCATTGGAATGTAATGAACATAATCTGAACAACCAGGCCAAAGAAACTGGAAAAAAATATCCACAAAATCATCTGTACTCTCTTGAGAGTACAGAGAGTACATATACAAAAATCTCCCAAAAATCATCCAAACATCCCACCAAATTGCTTCCAATGTAATATAATGAATATAATCTGAACAACCAGGTCAAAGAAACTGAAAAAAATATCCACAAAATCATATGTACTCTCAAGAGAGTACAGATAGTACAGATGCAAAATAACACTAAAAAACTAACCAAACAGCCTCCAAATTATTCCTAATGGATTGCAATAAACATATTTCCTCCAAACAGGCCAAAGAAAAAAAAAATGACCAAAATGCTCTGTATTTGTGGGCTCCAAAAATTTTCCACCGACCTCTTTTGATGAAAAGAGTGGTTTAATGTGTCGGTGTAATTTTCAGAAGGCAGATGAGATAGTAGATAAGACACTACCTAGAGATTTCATTCTCATTTGGTGAGAACTTTAAATCTGGTTCCAGGTTTCTTATAGGTGCAAGCCCTTATAGTTAATTACCCCTCCCAGTAAATGAGAGAGAACTTTCGATTAAGGCTAGTCGTTAGATCGCTTAATGCGTAACGTATAGTAGCAGCATATAGAGTTTCAAAATTTAGATTATGAAATTTAACATTTCCAACTTAAACCGGATGGTTGGGGGAAAGATGACGTGCCCGATCTAGACCCAGTCATAAGACTAAACCGGGAATCAACCCGCACAGCATCCTCAGACACTTGAACTTAAGCATTCATCATAGTGTCGGGGCACATGCAGGAATTTATAGCTTGATTAATTTCATGTAATTAATGAAATCATTGATTTTGAAAATCATAATTAGGATGAAATTCCTTGATTTTTGATTAAAAGAAGCCCTATGATTTTTGTAGATTTTTGATTTAGTATCGCCTTCTGTCTGCTTGTACAAAGGGTTGCAGATCCGATGGCGAAGAAGGCATTTTGATTTAGATTGCAGAATATAGTTTAATTTATCATTTTAAGAAGAAGATTTACTCCTCAAAGTAATTCTCAAATTTTCCCATCTTTGGTTTAAATTTGATTCCCCTCTTTTTCAAATTTGATTTCTCCCTCTTTTTTATTCAAATTTGATTTCTCTCTTTTTATTCAAATTTGATTTCCCTCTTTTATTCAAATTTGATTTTTCTCTTTTATTCAAATTTGATTTCCCTCTTTTATTCAAAGTCTAGAAATCAGATAAAATTTCAACTTTCTCGTCATCCCGTGTGGGTCAGATCGGGTGTTTTTTTACTGACGCCGTTGAAGGTAATGTGGGTGTCTTGCAACACGAGGCATCTCGTCGTGCCCTATTGAGCACGACGAGGCCTTTAAACCTGAAAGAAAGCATATATAACATATACTGATTCTCCTCCCTCTTTTTCTAACTCTAGAAATTAGACGAAATTTCGGCAGCATTTCATCTAGGGGGAGTGACATCTAACAAGTGGTGGCTTACTCTGTACGCCCTGTTGAGCATAGCAAGCGGTGTCTTGCGACACCACAACCTGCTTTTTCATCTCGTTGTGCCCTATTAAGCACAATGACGTCTTCAAATTTGCAGAAAAGCACAAGCACATATGTATATATTCACATTCACAAATTCCACAAGTTCTGACATATTTTTCAGCGCGCTGCAGTGCTGGGCAAAAGAATTAGGTTAGGTATTCAGTTGGGAATGTAAGGGAAGGAGCGCGACACTGAAAATCAAAGGAAGAATTCACCTGTTGACGATGTTCTTCTCCGATTCACAGCGGAGCGAAAATGGGATGGCTAAAGCGAGGGATGCGATGCCGAAAATCGAAGGAAGAATTCACCTGTTGACGATGTTCTTCCCCAATTTGTGACGCAGTGAAACGGATCGGCTGCAGTAGTGAAAAATCGGAAGAATTCGCTGATATGTTCTTCCCGATGGGCGGAGTGAAACGGGTCAAGTTTGGGTTAGTTTGGTGGCTGGACAGGCCAAGGAAGGGCTGGAAAGGCCAAGGAAGGGCTGAGCCAAGGAAGGGTCAGCGCTTGTCGAGTCGGAAAAGGAGCAGCGGGGGCCATGGGTAGCGGGAGTGGTTCAGCGGGTCACGCTGCTGCGAAGAGGGCCTGGTCGAAAAATCGGGTGGCTGGGTTGCTACAGGTCGAAAGCATGGATTGAGAGAGCGGGCCGTGGGATCGGTCGCGGGTCAGCGGATCTGGCGGGTCACGCAGTTATGCGGAGCGGGCCGGCGGCGTCACCAAAGATGAAGTCGACGGTGTCGTAAACGTCATAGTTACGGTAGAAGTGGCACTAGCTGTAGACGTAGAGGGTGTCTTGATATCCCTCAAAGCTGCATCGGTAGAAGACGGAGAGGTCGGCACTGGATCGGAGGACTTGTGTCAAGAGGGAAGAAGAATTTTTTTTTTTTTTGTCTCCCCTGCGGTTTCTTAACTTGCAGTTTTTTCTGGAGAGAAGGGGGGAGAGATGAGCCCGGAGGGTTACGTAGCTTTTTGCTTGCATGCGGTGCTACAGTACCGGCTGGAGAAGGAAGAACAGCCGGCGGTTTGTCATCATCGATGTTTCGAGAAACTCGTCCCGCTGCCCGATGGCTACGTTTTGGAGTGGCTTTGCCAGTATCCTCAATTGATTCCTCATCCTCTTCGGCTTCTTCCCCGTCAGATGATTCCACGCTCTCCTTCTTTTCACCACCTATTGGCTCTAAGGAAGCCTCGCGTTGCTTTCGCAGAACAGCTGTGGTGGAGGCAGCGAAGAGCTTCTTGACTGGAGAGATCGATGGAGGAGGAGATTCCTCATCGAATGACGTTCACGGGCGTAGCCGTAAACGAACGGGAGAGAGAATGCCATGCACGAGAGGGTTACGTCCGTTTTCTGCATGCATGCGGTTTTGGGCCCGGCTGCGGTTTCCTTTGGAGGGAACGGTTCTCTTGCGGTTCCGGAATGGAAGAGAGGGAACGGTTGAGATATTCAAATTATCGGGGTGAGGGAGCCGAAAAATTGAACAACCGAGAATCGGTTTTGAAAATCAAACCAACAGGAAATTAATAGACACTTTTTTATTTTTAAATTAATTTTCTAAATATTAATTAAATTAAAAAATAGATTTTATGCCGACATCATTATATGGTCAATGTATATATTGATTCAAGATTATTTCGACGTTCAATGAACAAATCGCCAGGACGGAGGCCATTTATTGAAATGGCCAAATCGATCACCAAAATGCACGTCGCCGCTTTCGACCGCTCGATATTCGCACAGACTCGTCCGAATTGAGTGAGAATAGTCTTGTTTGATATATTTCGACGTTTCAAAGCCAATACATGGTTAATTTTGCGAATGGAGGTCATTTGACCTATTTCGGCACCTCTTGACCTTGATATGCGTGCAGGTGCATTGACGACTCGAGTGCTTGCTTGGTTGCTCATCAAGTCATGAAATAATTATATCCTGACTAATTTCGACATTCTGAACGCGATGGAAAAGTTTGTTCGTCAATTAGATATCATTTGAGTTGATTTCGGCGACATCTAGTGAGTTTCAGCCTCGATTTGCGCGCTACCACTTCCGATTATTCGACATTTGCACAAACTCGTCCGAATTGAGCGACAGTCTCATTTGATAGTTTTTGATATTTTGAGGCTAACGAAATAATCAATTTTGTGAACGGATAACGTTCGGATACCGTCGCAGCTTCTCGACTCTATTATGTGTGTCGATATATTGATAGCTCGAGCGCTTAATCTATTAATCATTAGATTTTGCAATATCTATATTTCGATCAATTTCGATGTTTTGAATGTGACGCTGAAGCCCGTTCGTCAAGCGGAGATTGTTTCGACCATTTTCGGTGACGTCCAGTGCATTTTGAACCTCGATTTACGCACTATCGCTTCCGAAGTTCTTTAAATTTGACTTGTGGCTTATCTTGACTTATGGCACACATATAGAGGTCAACAAATGTCCCCCAACAAATGTGACTCGTGCTTGAAGCGAGTCACATTTGTTGCAAACTAGTTGACCTTTTGGGCTGGCCATAGAACTTAGATCATTTCAACTTCGCTTGCCACAGCTTATAGAACTTAGATTTGTCATTAGTATGTTTCCTTATTCAGAACATGCTAAATGACGGGCTTGACCGATTTATCAGAATCGACTTGTCAGATAGATAAGAGTTCTGCACCATCTACTATCTGCTTCAATGGCTTTGCTGAAGATCTCCTTCTTTTATGTCGTTGCAGACTTGAGTCTCCTCCAACCATAGCGTCCTACTTGGTTGGGTTTGATGGAGGAATTAGTCTGCTTGTTTTGATGAAGGACTCACTAGGGAATCAATTTATCCGTGCTTTATTGAATTTAAAATTCCTTTTGTCCTAGCTTTGAGCTTGACGGACTTAATAAAGGATTGACCTGATTTGTCAACATTGACTTGTCACGAAGTGTATGTACACCATGAACCCTGTGCTTGCTGCTTTGACGGATTTGTTGAAGGATACATATAGATAACCCAGCCTTCTGGCTTATATAGGGTCCATGTTGAGTATTAGTCTAGCAACGTGTGCTTTAATAGACTGAACAACCATAAAATTCCTTTAGTTCGACCATCGACTTCGTATGAACTATGGAATAGCTTCCTCGGTCCTGTGCTTTCTGCTTTGATGGATTTGATGAGGAGATAGGCTTTGATCTGTGCTTTGAGCTTGAACAGATCAATTACGAATATATTGAAATATCACCTTACAGGTAATATGAAGATTGATTTGAGGTAGCCTTGAATTGTGTGTTTCCTTAGATTGCTTTGATCTATCGATCAAGTAGAGAGATCTCTTGGATCCTGGTTGCTTGTAATCACTAAATTGGATCTGGTTTGAGATTGAACAATTATCGTTATTGGATTAACGAGCAGGGGCTCTTTTACTACGGTCTTTTCTTATGGCTTGTTGTGTGAGGAGAGCGTCAGCAACTCGACCATATTTGGGCTTGTTGAGTTTGACCTTTATAACCTACTCGAGTCTTTGACTTAAGTTGTAGTGGGTTTGTGATTTTTTCATCAAATAGACGAACGGGGGCTCTTTCACTGCGGTCTTTTTTCACGGCTTATTGTGTGAGGAGAGCGTCAACAACTCGACCATTTGTGGGCTTGTTGAGTTCGACCTTTATAACCCATCTGTATCCTAGACTTTAGGATGTAGAGGTTGATGTTTCTCCAACTTAATTGAAGCTTCCAAAATCGGGAGTTCTTCTAACTTGATCTCGAATTTGACAACTGAGAGATAAATTTCTGACATTTGGGTCGTTTTTTCATGTATAAATATATTCTTTTTGTCCTGCAAGACTCTGCAACTTAACAAAGATAATTATGGCTGTAACCAGGGATTTCCACGTAAAGCTCGATGTCAACCTGAATATGAATATATTTGAGGATCTTGTCTTTTGGCATGATGTTAACTCAAATAAATTTAATATAAACTAAAAAATGCCCCTGTCTTGTAGGGGGAATTCTAAAGTATATTTAGGAGAATTTTCAAGATGAAAGTATACAAATATATCTATATTTGAATTGATGTACTCTAAAGAAGATTTTAACATACAACATTGATTTCATTTGTATATAAAAATCTAAAATGCCCCCTGTGTAACAGGGGAATTTTCATGGTAAAGTTCTCCATCTATAGTAGGTTTATTTAGAGATCTCGGCATGAAGCACGATGTCAACCTAAACGGATATACTAAAAAAAATGTCCGTGTCTTACAGGGGGATTTCTATTGTACCTTGATAATGTGGTCGTCAAGTATAGTATTTTTTCAAGTATCGACCATTAATTGGCAGCATTGGTCTTTCACCATTTATGTTGATGAGTTTGCATGCCCCTCCTTGGTATACTTTTTCAATGACAAAAGGGCCTTCCCAGTTAGGCTCAAATTTGCCACCAAATTTTCAATTAGGAATAATTGGTCTTCTCGACTGTGACCAATTCCCCTTTTGGAATGTTCGAGGCCGCACCGTATGGTCAAAAGCTCTAGACATCTTAGCTCGATAGACTTCCAGATTTTGATGAGCTTGTAATCTAACTTCATCAAGCGCGTTGAGTTCCTCCATTCTCAGACGAGCATTTTGATCTTCAATTACATCGTACTGGATGGCTACTCGAAGTGAAGGCAACTCAACTTCAAGAGAAAGAACTGCTTCAGTTTCAAATACTAATGAATAGGAGTGGCTTTAGTTGGCATCTTGTAGGTAGTTCGATATGCCCATAGAGCCTCTACTAGCTTGGTATGCTATTCTCTCTTATTTTTAGTGAGAATCTTCTTGAGTAGCTTGACTAATATCTTGTTGAAGACCTTTGTCAAACCATTTGCTCTTGGATTATATATTGAAGAATATCGCCAATCAATTTTGTGTCGATCGACGAATCTATAAATTTTTGCTCTTTTAAAAGCTGTGCCATTATCAAAAATTATTCGATGTGGCACTCCAAATCTGTAAACTACATTATGCGTGAAGTAGTTAATCACTCGGTCAGTAGTAACTTCTTTAAATGGAGTAGCTTCAGCCCACTTAGAGAAATAATCAGTCGCTGCTAGGATGAAGCGATGTCCAGCTGACAACGACGGGTCAATTGGTCTAATTACATCCGTACCCCAACATTCAAATGGTCAGGATGCTATCATTGGGTGTAAGGGATTTGGAGGTTGTTGAATGAGATTGCCATGTACTTGAAACTCATGATACTTCTTAGTGTGATTAATACAATTTCTCACCATAGACGGCCAATAATAACCTGTCCTTTTATTTTTATTATCATCATGGGACCTAACTGATGTGCACCACAAAGTCCTTCATGGACTTCAATCATCACTCTGCTAGCTTCATCTACATCTAGGCATCGTAGCCACATTTGTTCAAAGGATTTATGATATAAAGTATCACTAACGAAAGCATAGCGTAGCATTCTCTTTTCAATTTGGGCTGTCAGTGATTTATTACTTGGTAATCTACCTTCTTTAAAGTATTCGATGAAGGGTTGCCTCCAATCACATGACTCTTCTACAATAAAGGCTTCACATTGCTTTTCTGAGGCAATGTCATTCTTGGCTCTTCTTAATACCACTTCTTGCTGATTTTGGGGAGTATGAGGAGCAACCTAAGTCGCATCCTGTTGGGTCAAATTTGGTAATCCCTCTACCTGCGGGGATTGATACTTTATTGGCTCTAGAATTCGTCGAGAAAATATGCCGATCATGACATAATCACCATTCATACTTGCCATTTTCTTAGCTAATTTTTCTAAGCAGTTAATTTTGCTATTCTCGGATCGAGAGACTCGAGTTTGTGTGATATTTTGTATCTGCTTCATAAGCTCAAGAACTCGCTTGTGATAGAAAGCTAACTCAAGCTTGTTGATTATATAGATATCAAGTACTTGATTTATGATAAGCTAAGAATCGCCAAAGATGTGCAGGTTTTGAATGCCTATGAAAATGGCTTCTTCCAGACCTGCCACTAATGCTTCATGTTCAGCTTCATTATTAGTTCTTGGCTCGATCAATCCATATGATCGTCTCATTATCCCTCCTTCTGGCGTTATGAAGATGATGCTGATCCCTACTCTTGCTCTTAGAAAATTTATAGATTGGACTTGTTTGATCGATGAGGCTCCATCGAAGTACATTTCCCAAATTTGTGATTTTTCTCTTTCATGAATGAGCATAATTTGCTCATCAGGTAAATTGTCATTAAGAGAAGAGTCGGCAAGAATAGGATGTGCAGCTAGAAAATCTGTTAAGACTTATCCTTTCACTGCTTTCTGCAGAACATATGTGATATCAAATTGCAAAGCAATCACGCCTCTGCACCGTCATCTGGTCTTGTCATCAAGTACATCGATCCTTGAGATGAGGGTAATCTTAAGATAACATATAATGATGAAGCTTTTGGACATATTTGCTCTAGACTTTAAATTTTGTTGATCTTGGTGATCGTCAAGTCCATCAAATTCTCATGTGACAGACATTCTAATCTCGAGTGAGATTGTGTTGAATGGCTACTAAGAGCGAAGGTAGTTCAACTTCAAGTGGCAAGACTGCTTTAGCTCCAAATACTTTAGCATGAGGAGTGAATTTTATGAGAGTACAGTCTAGATGTCATGATGTTGTCTTTCTATAAGGAAATTTCACTTCGAGATTTTGGCCTCCAAATTTGGTCACCTATTTGCCGGGACCTTTCGACGGTGGATTCTTGGATATGTAGTCCAAGTGTCATGCATCGATGCTCACCATGCGAGACTTGAATTAGTAGACATTTTGCCAGGGATGTAAGAGAATGTCTCTTTGAAAGAGCAACTTTAGTCTCCCAAAGGATAGGACCTTCGTATTTTCTTTCCATCAGTCATTTCTTTTTAGCAACTTTGAGAACCCGATACACTCTTACATATACAGTTTTGAGTTTCCTCATTAGAGAAGTTGGAACCTGACATTATCAGGTCTAGAAGGACTGCTTGATTTGACCAGTAGAGCTGTTCCACTTTACCCATCTTAGGTTTTTAAACTTATTATGAGTTGGAACACTCGCTTCTAGTTTCATAGCTGGTTGTACAATTTTCTGCTTCAATAATGATTGTTGAGCACGCAGTTCAACATTTCTCTTTCCTTACTGCCTCTGGGTTAGCTTGCTTTCAAATGAAGAAGCTTTTGTGCTGCTACTTCTTCTCGGGGCTTCAGCCTCCATATTTATTTTTCTTTATACTGGGACCTTTTGGTAATGGATTCCCAAACACGCGGTTCAGGTGTCACACCCCGATGTTCACCATGCAGGGATTTTTTAGAACAATCTTGAGCTCTTACTACCACTAATTGTAGCTTTTGTAGTGGAGCATTTTTGGCTTCTTTGATGATTGATATTTAATACATATTCTTCATAAGACATTCTTTCTTAACAACCTTTATAACTCTATGTGCTCGAGTAGATAGAGCTTCATGTTGTTTCTTCAGAAAGGTTGAAGCTGACTTTTGTTGAGCCCAAAAATACTGCTTAACATCACCAGTAGAGCTACTCCTTTTCATCCATCTCAAAATTTGCAAATTTGTTGTGGGGTAAAAATACTCTCTTCTAGTTGTAAGGTTGGTTCTATGACTTGTGATTCAGACAACAACTACTGAGCTCATAGTTTAGAGTTTCTTCTCCTTTGCCTTCTACTCAATTTTCCTTCATAAGAGGAGGCTTCAGTATCATACCTTCCTAGTGCAAAAGGTTCAACTGGCAGGGTTGTCGCATTCATAGGTATGACTAAAAGTTTCTGCCCAGTGACGGTTCTCTTCATGACTGGCGCTTCAAAATGAATCAATTTTTTAAGTACAAAGGCTCTCTTTCGAGAAACCTCGAAGAAGTGGTCATTACCCTCCTCCATTGTAATACAACATACATATGCTTCAGGTGGAGGATTATTTACAGTGGTGATGGTTGGGAAGTCTACACTATCAAATTGAATGGTAGCTCCAACATCCTTATCATTGATTACGAAGAGATATTGGCTCCACTGCCAAGATAAATGTTCAAGATCCATCGATATATAGAACAAACAGATTAGTCATAAAAATATGATTGATTTAAATTTAATTTCATTGATAATTGATTATATCATGCTCCACTGCTACTATAGTTTAAATTCAACTAGCCAAAGATGGAAAGAGAATCCTATCCCCAACGGAGTCGCCAAAAATCTGTGGGCTCCAAAAATTCACCGCCGACATCTTTTGATGAAAAGAGTGGTTTAAAGTGTTGGTGTAATTTTCAGAATGCAGATGAGATAGTAGATAAGATACTGCCCAGAGATTTCATTCTCATTTGGTGAGAACTTTAAATCTGGTTCCATGTTTCCTATAGGCAAGCTATAATTAATTACCTCCCAAGAAATGAGAGAGAGAACTTTCGACAAGGCTCGTTAGATCGCTAATGCGTAACGATAAGAAAGATGTAGAGTTTCAAAATTTAGATTATGAAATTTATCATTTCAACTTAAACCTGGAGAATGATGATGTGCCCATCTAGATCCCATGTGGCCATCCCGCAGTCCCCTAGTCTACTTAGTGGAGGAGGTAATGACCCAACCTAGAAGGATCCTCATAACATGCGCGTCGCCCAAGAAATCTTTGACTGGGTGATGTTTCAAGACAATCTTAAGTCTACCTTAAATAACAGAGGGTTATTTGCCTACCAAGTATTTATGATTCACAACTCAAAGGGCACATCGGGGAGCACGCTACGGCCGATAATATAAGTGGAGCCGACCGCCAAACATCGAGGACTCATAATTTTCATCTATGGAGCCATGCCAAGCCATGCAGTGGAGGACACAGCCACGCCCCACTGCAAGAGATTGAGAGTGAACATACAGAACACTTGATTTGACATTGGCTCCTTTTGTGAGAGTTTTCTTAATTTGTCACTCCTGACAAACAGTTACGGAAGATGGATAGATTGAGTTTGGTTTAAGTTTTTAATGATGATGTTTCATTTAAGCAGTTTTCATTTGATATTTGAAAATTGATTTGATTTGATTTGATTGTGTTTAAAAACTTTAGATCTTGTCAACTCTATTTAGCTACTAACAGAGGATTAGATCTACTATCACCTGAGAGGATCAGTTTCACAGATATTTCACTGATTTGAAGCTCTTATTATAGGTTTTTAAGTTTTGTTAACCCGAACCCAGTCCTAAGACTAAACCGGGATGCAACCCACGCAGCATCCTCAGACACTTGAATTTAGGCATTTAGTGTAGTGTTGGGGCACATGCGAGTGTACATAGATTAATTATTTATCTAAGAAGACAATCTTAAGTTTTTTTAAGAGGTTGCTTTCCTATCAAGTATACCCATGATTCATAACCGCGAGGAGCCATTGGGAGCATACGCACGGATCATAATATAATGGAGCCAGATTGGCCAAACCACCCAATCAGAGGATTCTGGACATAACTGCTTCATCTGTGGAGCTTACTGGCCAAGCCACACAGTTCAAAGGACACGGGCCACGTCCTTACTGGCAGAGATTGATTGAGAGTGAACAAAATAGAACACTTGATTTGACGCCTTTCAGCTAAGTTTGCTTAATTTATCACCTCTGACAAATAATTACAGAAAGTGGATAGATTGATTTTGATTTAAATTTTTAATGATAGAGTTTCATTTGAATAGTTTTGGATTGATATTTGAAAAATGATTTGATTTGATTTGAAAATTTTGATTAATTTGAGTATATAGCTTTAGATTCTGTCAACTCTATTTCGTTGCTAATAGAGGATTAGAACTACTTTTGAAACTCTTATTATAGGTTTTAGGTTTTGTTAACCCAGACCCAATCATAAGACTAAACTGGGAAGCAATCCACAAAGCATCCTCAAACACTTGAATTTCATGGATAAGACGGGCACATGCGTGTATAGTAATTTTAGGTAATTTTATGTTTGAATAATTTGAATATGTTTAAAACTTTAGATCTTGTCAACTCGTATGGCAAGAGGATTAGATCTACTTTAAAACTCTATGTTTTTAACTTTAATCACATAAGACAAACCGAGAATCAACCTGCGGCAGATCCTCTACACTTGAACTTAAGCATTCATCATATGTTGGGCACATGTGAATTTATAGCTTGATTAATTTCATGTAATTAATGAAATCATTGATTTTGAAAATCATTATTAGGATGAAATTCCTTGATTTTTGATTAAAAGAAGCCCTATGATTTTTGTAGATTTTTGATTTAGTATCGCTTCTTGTACAAAGGGTCAGACTGGCTAAGGCATTTTGATTTAAATTGCAGAATATAGTTTAATTTTTCATTTTAAGAAGAAGATTTACTCCTTAAAATAATTCTCAATTTTTCCCATCTTTTGTTTAAATTTGATTCCCCTCTTTTATTCAAATTTGATTTCCCCCTCTTCTTTATTCAAATTTGATTTCCCTCTTTTTATTCAAATTTGATTTTCCTCTTTTATTCAAATTTGATTTCCCTCTTTTATTCAAATTTGATTTCCCTTTTTTATTCAAAGTCTTGAAATCAGATAAAATTTCAATAGCCTCCCGGCGTCATCCCCGTGTAGGGGGTTGCATCAGGGGTGTTTTGGCTTACTCGGTACGCCTATTGAGCATAGCGAGTGGTGTCTTGCAACACCACAGCCGATTTTCATCTCGTCGCACCCTGTTGAGCACAACAAGGCCTTTAAACCTAAAAGAAAGCATATATAACATATACTCATTCTCCCCCCTCTTTTTTTAAGTCTAGAAATTAGACGAAATTTCGGCAGCATTTTGTCTAGGGGTAGTGACATCTAAGAAGTGGTGGCTTACTTGATACGCCGTTTGAGGTAATGAAATGGTGTCTGACACCACACCTCACTTTTCATCTCATCGCCTGACGAGCAATAACCAGGTCTTCAACCGCAAAAGCACAAGCATATATGTATATATTCACATTCACAAATCTTTCAAGTTCTGACATATTTTTCAACGCCGACCGGGCAAACAATTAGTTAGGTATACTGGGAATGTAAGGGAAGGACACCAAATCAAAGGAAGAAGCTGTCGATGTTCCCCGATTCATGGAGCAAAATGGATGGCTAAGCGTGACGTAAAATTGAAGGAAGAATTCCGACGATGTTCCCCCTTGAATGATAAAATGGATCGGCCAGAGGTGCGACGCAAAGATCGAAAAGAATCGGTTGTTGACGATGTTCTTCCCAATTAGCAGAGTGAAACGGTAAAGTTTGGGTTTGAGACGTGCCAAGGAAGTCGGATGGGCCAAGGAAGGGGCACGCCGTCGCGCGCAAGGTCCGTGCAAAAGGAGCAAGCCAGCACGTGTGGAGCAGTTTAGTGGGTTAATCACGTCTACGAGTCCCTGGCCTACGAACCGGTCACGGGTCATCGCCTGATGACGGGTCACATGGATCGAGAGAGCCTAGCAGATCGGCCGCGAAGGGATCGGTCACGCAGCTGGCGGGTCGCGACGCCATGAAGATGAAGTCGACTGTCGTAAACGCCATAGTTCTGAACCGGCGCTATGTAACGCATTGTGTTGATATCCCTCAAAGTGCACGGTAGAAGACGAGGTCGACCAGGGGACTGTGTCAAGAGGGAAGAAGATTTTTCTCCTTTCTTAACTGCGCTTTTTTTTGAGAGAAGGGGGAGATGAGAGGGTTACGTAGCTTTTGCATGCATGCGATGCTACAGATGGAGAAGGAAGATCACCAGTTTGTCATCATCGATGTTTCGAGAAACTCATCCCGCCGCCGATGGCTACATTTTGGAGTGGCTTTGCAAGATCCTCAATTGATTCCTCATCCTCTTGCTTCTTCCCTATCGATGATTCCACGCTCTCCTTCTTTTCACCACCTATTGGCGGAAGGCTTGCTTTGAGAATAGCAGGTGGAGGCAAAAGAGCTTCTTCACGGGAGAGATCGATGGAGGAGGAGATTCCTCATCGAATAACGTTCATGGGTGTAGCTGTAAATGAACGGGATAGAGAATTCCATGCACGAGGAGAAAATATTATGTTCAGAGTCCGCACGTAGCTTTACGTGCGGACTCCAATCCATGACGCGCGTCGATTTTTTTCCCGCTTTTGAAGCAAGAATCGAACTGACGCGTTATAAAGGGATGGTGTATTCACGATGCCGTTTATACTTCCCCTGGCCTGACCCAGTCCGTGTCGTTCAAAAAGTGGGAGAAGAAGAACGAGATGATACTGTCCTTCGACATTCCTCGCCACAGAACAGTTTAGTGCTTTCTTTTGACAAAAGATTTTTTCTCAGCTTAGCTCCTGTTCTCGATCGGCGCGACGCCCGCTTTAGGATGATATAGCAAATCAAAATTGAGGTATTGTAGGTGACTACATGAGGTATTTACACATGCATTCCTCGAACTTGAATGAATTTTTACTCTGCTCTTCTCACCGCCCGGAAAGATTGGTTATTTTTATATGTTATTTTGTATACTTCTATACCTCTCTGAGGGTATATAGCATTTAGGACTTTTTAGTTTCTTTAGCTGTTTTGAGATTATGTTCATTACATTCAAATGTAAGCAATTTGGAGGCTATTTGGATGATTTGGGTTTTTTGATTACTCTCTCAGACCTCTCTGAGGTACGATCATTTAGCCTATTTTTTCGCTTTATCTTACCTTCTTCTTGAGATTATATTTATATTCCAATGGAAGCATATAAAGGTCGCTTGGATAATTTCTGGGGATATTTTTGCCAGATTTCTATACCTCTCTGAGGGTACGATCATTTAAGAAACTTTTCGCTTTATCTTGCATTATTCTTGAGATTATATTTAGCATTCCAATGGAAGTAATTTGATGGTCGCTTTGGATGATTTAAAGCTTTTTTTTGCATCTCAGACTCTCTCTGAGGGTACGATAATTTATCGATTTTTTTCGCTTTTTTTTTGGCCTAATTATCGAGATTATATTTATATTCCAATGGAAGCATTGCTTGGATAGTTTGGGAATATTTTCATTCAGACTCTCTGACCTCTTTGGAGTGAGCATTTAGGCCTTTTTCCAATTTATTTTTGCGCTTATGAGATTATGTTTAGGGCATTATAATGGAAGCAATTTGATGGCTGCTTGGATGGTTTATTTGGGATATTTTACATCTTTCTTTGGAGGTGAGCATTTAGACTTCTTTTCCAGTTTATTTTGCCTGCTTGAGATAATGTTTATTACATTATAATGGAAGCAATTTGAAAGTGGATGGTTCGGGGTATTTTGATCTCAGATTTCTTTCTCCTCGAGGGTCAGATCATTTATGGCCTTTTTCTCAGTTTATTTTGCCTGATTTTAGAGATAATATTCATTACATTACAATGGAAGCAATTTGAAAGCTATTTGGATGGTTTCTGGGGGGTATTTTGCATCTGTACTCTCTGTACCTCTTTGGAGGGTATAGATCATTTATGTCCTTTTTTTCCAGTTTATTTTGCATGTTTATTGAGATTGTGTTTAGGGCATTCCAATGGAAGCAATTTGATGGCTGCTTGGATGATTTATTTGGGGTATTTTGTATCTGTACTCTCTGTACCTCTTTGGAGGGTAGAGATCATTTATGTTCCTCTTTTCTAGTTTATTTTGCCTGTTTATTGAGATTATGTTTAGGGCATTCCAATGGAAGCAATTTGATGGCTGCTTGGATGGTTTATTTGGGGTATTTTGCATCTGCATTCTCTGCACTCTTTGGATGGTACAGCATTTAGACTTTTTCCAGTTTATTTTGTCTATTTCTTGAGATTATGTTTAGGGCACTCCAATGGAAGCAATTTGATGGCTGTTTGGATGGTTTATTTGGGATATTTTGTATGTACTCATCTCTTGAGGAGTAAGCATTTAGGGACTTCTTTTTCCAGTTTATTTTTCCTACTTCTTTTGATTATGTTCATTATATTCCAATAGATGTAATTTGATGGCTGCTTGGATGATTTCTGGGTGTTTTGTTATATTCTCTGCATTCCCTGAGGGCAGAGCTTTGTGACTTCTTTTCTAGTTTATTTTGCCTGTTTCTTGAGATAATGTTCATTACATTATAATGGAAGCAATCGGGGAGCTGCTTGGATGATTTGGGGGTCTGTACTCTCTATACCTCTCCTGAGGGTACAGATATTTTATGGCATTTTTCCTAGTTTATTTTGCCTGATTCTAAAGATAATATTCATTACATTACAATGGAAGCAATTTGAAATCTATTTGGATGGTTTTTGAGGGATATTTTGCATCTATACTCTCTATACCTCTTTGGAGGGTATAGATCATTTATGTTCTTTTTTTCCAGTTTATTTTGCCTGTTTATTGAGATTATGTTTAGGGCATTCCAATGGAAGTAATTTGATGGCTGCTTGGATGGTTTATTTGAGATATTTTGTCTCTATTTCATCTCTTTGGAGAGTCTGAGCATTTAGGACTTTTTTTCAATTTATTTTGCCTGCTTCTTGAGATAATGTTCATTACATTACAATGGAAGCAACTGAGCGATGGTTGGGGGGTATTTTGTGCATTACTCTGACCTCTTGAGGGTATAGATCATTTATGGCCTTTTTTCTAGTTTATTTTACCTGATTTTAAAGATAATGTTCATTACATTACAATGGAAGCAATTTGAAAGCTGTTTGGATAGTTTCTGGGGGGGGTATTTTGCATCTGTACTCTCTGTATCTCTTTGGAGGGTATATATCATTTAGGAATAATTTGAAAGCTGTTCACTTGATTTTGATGGGTGATTTGCATCTGTACTCATTACCTACTGACTTTTCTTTTTGAAGTTTACCATGTCTGGGAAAAGGATAACTTCAAGATGCAGGCCTACCACTATAAGAACTGTGTTCGATAATATTGCAGCACACTTTACTGATGAAGCCACTGACATTTTAAAGAGGCTTCATCTCCATCAATTCATTAGACTCATTGAATTAAGCAAGACTTGCCATTGCATTGATCTGCCTTGGGACATAGAAAAGCAAGCTTTCTTGTGAGAAGTGCATTCCTTTCACCCCGAAGTGATGATTGTGGGATGCCAAATAGAGGGAGAAGGTCTTATGGCATAAATCCCTCTATCGCATCAGCCATCGACTACAAGAATCAACTTGAGAATTGATAGCTTCGTGGTAGTGCGGCATTGTACATACATTTTCTCCAAATCTATTTTTTATATATCATAATGCTGGTGGCATCGAAATTGATTGCCTACTGCGACATAGATAGATTTGTTGAATACAACTGAGGCCATTTGGGACTTTCTAGTTTCCAATTTGATGTTATTACATCAAAGATTGAAGGCGTTTGCCATGAGTGGCTTTGTCATTTTCCTCTGATGGTATCTATATCTCCAAGAATGTGTAATTTAATGCATTGAAGTTTACTATTTAAAATATTCATTGTAGATATGGGCGGCTGAGCACATAAGCATCATAAGCCCATCATTTCCATCTACAAAGCCACGTATGTTGCGATGGGAAAAAATAGAGTTTCTAAATAATGCTTTCACTTGTTTGGGAGGATACCAGGTGACATATAATAATATCACTTAGTTCATATAAGAATGTCTTTATTTTATGTTGTATGTCTTCACAATTTCTTATCGGTTTATCACAGGTCTGCCTTTCATTCGAGGACATATTAGAAGAGGAGAACTGCTCCTGTCCCTACCCAAGAATCTACATGTCGAGGGCAGCGCCCTCATTTAAGTCTAGAGTGCAATCGATTCTCCATATGTCTCTCCTCGATATTCTCCCTCATCCAATGTATCTAGCCTGCTCTCTACTACTACCCCCACAACAGACTTTATGGTGGAGAGGATACTTGCAGGTTTCAGGGACTTGAAAGATATAGTATCATCTTTTCATGCAACAATGACAGAGAGGATGGATGGGCTTGATTTGCGGGTTGCTGCTATCGAGGAAGTTCTTGCTAGGCAGCGGGGTCCTACCACCCCAAGTGTGGGGGAGGTTCTTGTGGGGGTCACCACAGGGGAAACTCTTGAGGAGGCTACAGTGAGCTTCCCTGGGAGCTGCACCCAGGGAGGCTACCACTTGGAAAGCCCCAAGAGGGTAGCAGAGGAAGCTCTTGGAGGCTACCACGAGCTTCCACCATGGAGTTGGATACTCCAACGGGAAGCCCATGTGGTATTGACCGTAGGTGAAGTTCTTGTGGAGGCCACTACACATGATCATTCAAACACCAGTAGCATTGAGTGGTGTGAAAGCTCGACAGATATGGAAGAGGAAAGCTATTAGTTCCCCCTTCACACACACTTACATGAAGTCACGAGCAAGAATAAGTGATGTGGTTGCCTCCACTCAAGATGAGAAGCCGGCAGCAGAGGTATTAAGTTACTTTCTTTTAAATTTGAGATAATAGAAATAGATTTCACTAAATGTTTTATAGGTTCAAAAGATGAGCGAAAGGTCTATTACCCATGAATCGCTATCGTTGTGGTGGAGGAGCATCAATCGGAGGTATGAAAAACACTCAGTAGATCGATCCTTAATTCATAGTGAATCTTGCTCTTCATCACTAACTTTCATCATCAATAATTTCCTTGCAGCCATCAGAGACACTTCATATTGTTGAGTTCTCATCCATAGCTATTTTGCCTAAGCCGATGCTCGATCTTATTGACACATCATGCTCCCGATTCGAGGACAAGTAAGTCAATCCTCAATCAATTCCTTCATACATAAAAAAACCTATTCATTTAATTAAGATCACTCTAAAATATTTATCACTTGCAGGGGTGATACAGTATTCACAGTTGGGAATATCATTATTGCAGGCGATCGATGAGTTCTTGATCAATATCTCTCAAATGGACACATTGATGCCTTTGCGTTCTTATCGCCAGAAATATTCGTCTCGGTCAGATGTCCCCTATTTATACATTTCATGCTTGTATGTTACCCACGTGAATATTGGGTATTATTCAATTCTTGTTTAGATTAAAGCTATAATCTATAATCATTCTTCTTTTTTTGCAGAGTTATGCTGTACCTACTAAAGAAAAGCAAAATGTTTATCCAACATGTCACGCGAGAAGGTGTCGAGAGTTAATCTACTAGTTCTAGAATCAAAGACTGGACACTCTTGGCATATATGAAGTCGGCCTGGTATTTTTACGACTCATTACCCAAACCAACCCATAAGAGCATTCTTCCTGAGATTGTAAGAACAGTTTTCAAATTTGGTTCCTCTTAACTATTTTTTTTCTGGGCCAACTTATTGAGATTATGTTCTGGCTATTCAGATCAAATTACTTGTTGAAGATGCTGGCTAGTCTTTTGCGAGCGATCTCAGAAAATGGCCAATTGAAATGGTGAGTGGGATACCAGTCCAAGAAAATAGTGTCGACTGTGAAATGTTTATCTGCAAATATATGGAGGTAGTAATCAGCAAACCTCCAGGACTGGTACCACCGTGATTGGCCAAAGAAGATGAATATATTTAGATGAAGTTCGCTTACTATATTTTGTTTGGGACTTAAAAATCCAAATTGAGAATAATAGGATTTAGTTTGATATAGATTTTGTATAATGCATTTGGTGGCAAGACTTACCTATTTTTGTTGAAGTGAATGGATCGCTTATGGATCTGGATGATATTTTACCGCTTTTGTAACTTTTTTTCTCTCATTTCATATAGTTTGATTTCGCTGATATTTTACTCTAGGATGATATTTTACTCCAGCAATCATATTTTTATCTTATGGATTTGGTTTTTGGGGCCTATATTCTTGAAAGAAATCTACATTTAAAATTATTTTTTATGGTATGGTCATTTTGTTATGAGCAGAATGCATAAAATTAATGCAGCCGAATGCATAAAATAAATGTTATCCAGTAGAATGCATAAAATTAAATTAGGGATTACTGGCCATTAAGGATTATCTTTTTTTTAAAAGTTTCATTGTAAAATTATTGTGGTTGGTGTAAGTAAATTTTGATTATAAAATCATGATATTTTAACAGTTTTAATTTTAACTCATATGTATTAAAATACGATTATGATTGTTCTTAGCTATTTTTTTATTATGAAAATAAAGCAATTAAAAAAATTAACTCATATGTATTCTTAGTATGTTCATGCTCGAGTGAAATGAAGTTCAATATTAACTTGAACTTTATCAGACTAACTTGTCTATTTATTTAGATGAAACAAAAACAAAATAAGCTAATCTATTATAAAAAATAGTATTTTTTTGTCTCATTGCAATATGAAAAATTTAATTCTGTTATAACTGTAATGAAACTTGTCCAAAAGAGATAACTTATAACATTTAATTATATAATAATTATTTTCAATTACTCAATAGTGTAAATACAATATATTAAGAGGCTTTTTAAATTTGTCACCACATTATGAGATTAAATTTGCCAACTAAATTTCTGACCAGATAGTCCATAAATGATCTGTAATTCTCCAAAGATTGCAGAAAGATGAATACAAAAAAATACCTAAATCATCCAAGCCACCAAATTGCTTCCATTGAAATGTAAATATAATCACAAAAAAACAAGCAAAATAAACTTTGAGTCCCTAAATGCTTTGTCTCCAAAGAGGTACAGAAAAAAAACACCGAAATCATCCAAGCAAACATCAAATTGCTTCCATTGGAATGCCTTAAACATAATCTCGTGAAACAGTAAAATAAACTAGAAAAGAAGTCCTAAATGCTCGCTCCAAAGAGGCAGAGAGATGAAAATAACACCGAAATCATCCAAGACCATCTAATTGCTTTTAATTAATGCACTAAACATAATCTCAATAAAAGGCAAAATAAATAAAAGAATAAATGACAAAATTACCTCCAAAGAGGCAGAGAAAGATATACCCAAACCATCCAAACAAATTTCAAATTGCTTCCATTATAATGTAATGAATATTATCTAAACAGCAAAATGATAAAAAAAAGAAGTCCATAAATGCTCAGTACCTCCAAAGAGGTATAGAGTACATATATAAAAAAATACCCAAATCATTCAAAACATCAAATTGCTTCCATTGGAGTGCCCTAAATATAATCTCAAGAAACAGGCAAAATAAACTGGAAAAAAAAATTCTCTAAATGCTCTGTACCCTCCAAAGGGGTACAGAGAGTACAAATGCAAAAAAATACCCAAAAATCATTCAAGCAGCCATCAAATTGCTTCCATTGGAGTGCCTTAAACATAATCTCAAGAAATAGGCAAAATAAACTAGAAAAAGAAGTCCCTAAATGTTCTGTACCCTCCAAAGAGGTACAGAGAGTGCAGATGCAAATACCCCAAATAAACTATCCAAGCAGCCATCAAATTGCTTCCATTGTAATACTCTAAATATAATCTCAATAAATAGGCAAAATAAACTGGAAAAAAGGCCATAAATAATCTGTACCCTCCAAAGAGGTACAGAGAGTAGATGCAAAATACCTCCCATAAACCATCCAAATAGCCTTCAAATTGCTTCCATTATAATGTAATGAACATTATCTCTAGAATTATGCATAATAAATTGGAAAAAAGACCATAAATGATCTGTACCCTCAGGAGAGGTACAGAGAGTACAGATGCAAAATATCCCCCCAAATCATCCAAGCAACTGCCAGATTGCTTTCATTGTAATGTAATGAATATTATCTCAAGAAACAGGCAAAATAAACTGGAAAAAGAAGTCCCTAAATGCTCTGTACCCTCCAAAGAGGTACAAAGAGTATAGATGCAACAAAATACCCAGAAATCATCCAAGCAGCCATCAAATTGCTTTCATTGGAGTGCCCTAAATATAATCTCAAGAAACAGGCAAAATAAATTGGAAAAAAGGACTCAAACGATCTGTACCCTCAAAGAGGTACACAGAGTACATATGCAAAAAATACCCAGAAATCATCCAAACAGCTTTCAAATTGCCTGAACTAGAATGTAATGAACATTATTTCTATAATCAGGCAAAATAAATTAGAAAAAAAGGCAATAAACGCGATCTCGAGAGAGGTACGATGCAAAACATATTTATGCATATATTTATTGCTACTAATGATTATAGGTCCTCGAGGGGATTAACTCAATATTGCTTAAAGAGCTACAAACCCGAGAAAATCCTCTAGCTAAATACGCCTAAACATCTTGGTTCTGTTAAAGAGAGTCATCTTTGGGACTCTAAAGCACGTAAAAGATTGTACAAATAAGAACACAAACCGGATAATGTCATGCATCAAAATATTTTTCTCAAATAATATCCATCATCGTTCTTCAGACTAAATTGATTGTGGAGCTCGAGTTAAATTCCTACATGTAGAACATCGTATTAGTTGATGATTTCTTACAACATCGATGTGTGATATTTTGTGCGCCTCTGAAAAACACTCTGGCATAACAGAGAAATGTGATGCAACTTATGATAAACACGCTCGACACTATCAGAGTACTTTGGTTTCTGCAATAAAAAAAGTAGAAGGGTTTGAAGATTAATAGTAATATTTAAAATACTAAAAACTAATATACAAATAGAAAATTACTCTTGGCTTTCTTGGATCTCTCCCAATATCCCTTAAGCCTTGAGTTGGAAACACCCTTTGGACGTTGCTTAATTGGATCCTTTAAGATGTCTTTTCCCTTGTCTATTGTGGTTGACTTCTTCTTCTTAACTGCTTTGTCCGCTGAAGGAGAATTCCCACTTATTATAGAGTCGACATCATCATATAGTTTTTTTAGGGATCCAAGCATTTAGTCCTCAGCTCTCTTATTGCCCTGTGCCCTGATGCTTATTTGATATCGATATCGACTTATGTGGTTCCAAAAAATAATGCCAGAAGCATTTCCATCTGTGCTTGCCACATCTCTTAATTTTCTATATGCACTATCAATGTAAATATCCCTCTTTGCTCTGGTAGACCATCACATGAGAAGATACTTGTCCGGAATGCGCACAACATCTTCCTGACTAAGAACTCTGATACAGTGGGCACAAAGTAATCCCATCATTTCAAATTTTTTGCAAGTACAAGTTATTTCTAGGGTAGTCCTATTGAAATGCACAGTCTATATTTTGGATGCATTTTTATTCTTTAACTTTCTCACCAAATACTCCATGGTGCTGTCATCTGACTTAGTTACTGATAGGCCTCCAACTCAATGCAAAAATTCCTCTTCAAACATAGTGTAAACCTTTCTTGTATAAAATATAGCAGCTTATTTTAGAATTGGACTGGTCTTAACAACAGGAATAATCGATGATGCTACACTTGAAGTCTTCGTCATTATGTCATGTCTCCATAACCTTTTCCAACCCCAAGAAACAATCTGTGAGCAAACTTGTTGGTTTAGATATTCTGTGGCATACATTGTTCGTGGACTCACTATGTTGCATTGACAAGATGCCCATGCAGAATGAGTCCATCCGAATGCAGTGGACCACTTAGATCTAATCTTATAAAGCTCAGACAGCCAAGCATGATCATGCAAATTGCCTTCTTCTAGCATGGCAGACCAAGCTTCTTTAAACTCTTCCTCTGAGTCACACTTACTCATGCATTTATAAAATAGCCCTTATACTATCTTATTACTATTAAAGTAATGAACCTTGGAAGGAGCTTTCTTTGAAATATGCCATTGGCATAACCTATGATGAGTATGCGGCAATACAATTTTGATAGCTCTCGCCATAGCCTGATCTTGATCAGTGAATATTGTTATAGGATGTCTATCACTCATCAACCGAAGAAATGTTTAGAATAGCCATAAGAATGACTCTCTCTTCGACAAAAAAAGGCTACAAATAATACATTTTGCCGTGATGATTCACTCCAACAAGAGGGCACAAACAAGATTATATTTATTGAGTCGATAGCTTGTATCAAAATTATCACCTCCCAAAATAATCATATTCTATCCTATACATGCAATTGCTCCATAAAAAGCTTACTAAGCAACCACTCATCAACTTGTACATCCCATGCAAACATCACATCTGCTTACCTTTCCTTAAACAATCAGATTAATGCATTACCGTGCCATTAAATCCTCAATCTTTTCTCTTTTGAATAAAATTGAAAGCATCTCTTTGTGAACCCATATTCTCTACGCCAACTTCCTCGCTAGATAATGCATCGTTGCTCTAATTCCACTCCATTGTCTTCAACACGGACGCCTTCCCATCGCTAATGCATATGTGTGATCTGAGAAGATGTAGGTCAGCAGGCTCTGCCAAAGAATAATTATGACTTTCTGTATATTTTTTAATCGTCTAATTCCCCTCCAGATTAATAGAGAATCTAATCATGGCTGGACAACCAGTTCTTGTATCAACTTTCTCGAATTTTGTTAAGCCATTTAGATCGAGACTTCTTCCACCTTTTGCACATAGAAAATCTTTTGATTTCAATTTCTTTGAGTTTAATAATAACTAGTATGATCCTTCAACACGAAGCCAATTTGATGTGCATAGTCACAAGATGCGCATACGCCTCGTTTCATTCGAATACAGCAAGAAATTTCTCCAAATTTGGGTCATTAACATCACGACTTCATCGCGACAGCTCATTGACATTCATCCGCCAAACCACACAAAAATATGTTACAAAATACAAAATAAATACTACCCAAAAATCATCCAAACAAATTACCATCAAATTACTTCCATTGGAATATAATGAACATAATCAAAAGAAAGCAAAATAAAAAAGAAGTCTTAAATGCTCAGACTCTCCAAAGAGGTACAGAGTACAGATACAAAATATCCCAAATAAACCATCTAAACAGCCATCAAAATTGCTTCCATTAGAATGCCCTAAACATAATCTCAAGAAACAGATAAAATAAACTAGAAAAAAGGCCATAAATGATCTGTACCCTCCAAAGAGGTATAGAGAGTACAGATGCAAAATACCTCCCAGAAACCATCTAAACAGCCTCCAAATGCATCCATTGGAATGCTCTAAACATAATCAAAAGAAGTAGGCAAAATAAACTGACAAAAGAAGTCCCTTAATGCTCTGTACCCTCCAAAGAGGTACAGAGAGTACAGATACAAAAAAACACCCAGAAATCATCCAAGCAGCCATCAAATTACTTCCATTGGAATGCCCTAAATATATCTCAAGAAACAGGCAAAATAAACTGGAAAAAAAGGCCATAAATGATGTACCCTCCAAAGAGGTACAGAGAGTACAGATGCAAAATATCCCCCAGAAACCATCCAAACAACCTCCAAATGCTTTTATTGGAATGCTCTAAACATAATCAAAAGAAGTAGGCAAAATAAACTGGCAAAAGAAGTCCCTTAATGTTCTGTACCCTCCAAAGAGGTACAGAGAGTACAGATGCAAAAAAACTCCTAGAAATCATCCAAGCAGCCATCAAATTACTTCCATTGGAATGCCCTAAACATAATCTCAAGAAACAAGCAAAATAAATTGGAAAAAAGGCCATAAATGCTCTATACCCTCCAAAGAGGTAAAGAGAGTACAGATATAAAATACCCCCCAGAAATCATCCAAATAGCCTCCAAATGCTTCCATTGAAATGTCGTAAACATAATCAAAAGAAGTAGGCAAAATAAACTGGAAAAAGAAGTCCCTTAATGCTATATACTCTCCAAAGAGATACAGAGAGTACAGATGCAAAAAAGCTCACAGAAATCATCCAAGCAGCCATCAAATTGCTTCCATTATAATGTAATGAACATTATCTCAAGAAACAGGCAAAATAAACTGGAAAAAGAAGTCCCTAAATGCTCTGTACCCTCCAAAGAGGTATAGAGAGTATAGATACAAAATAACACTAAAAAGTAAAAATTCAACAAAAAAGCATCCAAATTGCTTCTAATGGAATGTAATGAACATATTCTCTTCAGACAGACCAGGAATATCACTAACAAACCGTAGAAAAAATGCACGAGAAACATTATCGATAAATTTCTATTTAATACATCCTCAGCTAAATTGGTCGTCATTTCCTCAACGATCTCCATTTTCATGGTTCTTTTGTAAAAAGGAAATGAGATTTTCTTTCTCGAGCTCATTTTGCACGAAAAACTTACCCTAAACCCTAAATCTATATATTTCTTTTAAATTCTCTCCGCATTCCAACGACGCCACCGGGTCGAGCAGGAAGTGTAAATGGCGTCGTGAATACGCCATCCCTTTCAATGCGGATCAGCGTGGGTCAAAAAAAAGGAGCAAGTAAGCACGGCGGAGCGGGCGGTAATAACGGGGCCTCCCGCATAATCGGGTCAATGGTCACCGCGCCAGGTCGCACGGATTGAGAGAGCCTACAGATCCCGCGAGTCGGCGATCTGGTTACGCAGCTCTGGAGCGGCGGCATCACCGAAGATGAAGTCGACGATGTCGTAAACATCATAGTTACGGTAGAACTGGCACTGACTGTAGACGTACAGGGTGTCTTGATATCCCTCAAAGCTGCATCGGTAGAAGACGGAGAGGTCGGCACCGGATAGGAGGACTTGTGTCAAGAGGGAAGAAGATTTTTTTTTTTTTGTCTCCCCTGCGGTTTCTTAACTTGCAGTTTTTTCTGGAGAGAAGGGGGGGAGAGATGAGCCCGGAGGGTTACGTAGCTTTTTGCATGCATGCGGTGCTACAGTACCGGCTGGAGAAGGAAGAACAGCCGGCGGTTTGTCATCATCGATGTTTCGAGAAACTCGTCCCGCTGCTCGATGGCTACGTTTTGGAGTGGCTTTGCCAGTATCCTCAATTGATTCCTCATCCTCTTCGGCTTCTTCCCCGTCAGATGATTCCACGTTCTCCTTCTTTTCACCACCTATTGGCTCTAAGGAAGGCTCGCGTTGCTTTCGCAGAACAGCCGTGGTGGAGGCAGCGAAGGGCTTCTTCACGGGAGAGATCGATGGAGGAGGACATTCCTCATCGAATGACGTTCACGGGCGTAGCCGTAAACGAACGGGAGAGAGAATGCCATGCACGAGAGGGTTACGTCCGTTTTCTGCCTGCAAAATTTTTAAAATAGCCACAATATTAATAGGCGTTTAGGTATGAAATTTTTTTTTTTAATAAAATAGACATAGTCGTCCGATGAATGATTGGTACTCATGTGGATTCCACATGGGCGCCAATGACGACTAGCAGATTTTTTTTTTTTTTAGTATTTTTTTAGTAGCAAGCAGAGAGAAAGCACCGTTTTTTTTTTTATATTTTTTGATAACAGACAGAGAGAGTGAATATATATATATATATATATATATATATATATATATATATATATATATATATATATATATATATATATATATATATATAAATATATATATATTAATAATTAAATAATTAAATAAATAAAATTTCAATAAATAAATATATAAAATAAATAAATAATTTTTTTATATGTATTTTTATATGCATTAATAATTAAATAAATAAATATTTTTTAATAAATAAGTATATATATATACTTTAATATATATATATATATATATATATATAAATGAATAATAATTTTTAATAAATATTTATATATATAAATAATAATTTTTAATATATATATATTTCAGGTGACTAAAGATGAATTATTATTTATTTTTTATATATTTATATTTTTATATTTTTTTTATTATTATTATTTTAGACTTATTTCTTTTTCTTCTTTCTTTTTTAATTTATAAATTTTCATAATTTTTAATAATTTTCATATATTATTTTCTTAATTTATAATATCAAAGTTATTAAAAATTATGAAGATTTATAAATTAAAAAAAAAAAAAAAAGAAATAAGTCTAAAATAATAATAATAACAAAAAAATATAAAAATATATAAATATATAAAAAAATAAATAATAATTCATCTTTAGCTAAGTGAATTATATATGTATTAAAAATTATTATTGATATGACACTTAAAATACTATTAGTCGAAGTACGAATCTTAATGTTAAAAGCAAGCTGATCCGAAGTTGAAACTGGTCGAGATCAAGCTCTTAAAATATCTTTGAAAACTTTGGGATATTAGTTAAATCCCTAAATAGCTCTCAAATATGAAGTGTTTATAGTCAAATCGAGCGCCTCAAGCCTGTTCCAACAAGCCAAAGATCTTACAATTGACTTCATTTGAGCATTCAAATGCACAAAATACATCATATGATCAAAGGGATCATTTTGAGCCGTCCATGAAATGGAGTGGGTTTTGCATGTATTTACTGACGCCACTCCTTCAATCTATAAATAGTCTCATTCCTCATAGAGGGAGGAGAAGGGAGGCAAGAGAGAGAGAGCTCTAAAGATCCTCCAAGCACAATCGTCCGCCACTGACTGCGTTAACCACAGCCGCCGCCATCACCGCCACCGATCTCGTGTCCAACCATTGTTGCCATCATCACCAACCACTATCGTCGATGTCGCCAACATCGCCCAACATCGCCGTCAACATCATCGCCATATCGCCAACATCGTTGCCAACATCTTTGTCATCGGCCAACATTGTCTATTACTAGCGTTGTCCATTTCATATACAATCGTAATCCGATCGGAAGATCGTACTCAAAGCATATATATTGGAAGCTTTGCTTGGCTAGCTGGTTTTCTTCTTTTGAGATTTTCCAATAAAAATTCTGAGTTTTATTATTCGCTCTTTAAATACTTGTGTGTGTGCTGGACTCCCCAAAGAAGCTAAGGCGTAAACTTTTACTCTACCGCAACTGGTTTTTCAAGCACGCAACAGTTTGGCGCCGTCTGTGGGAAACTCATTCCCATTATTTCATCTTGTATGACGACCAAGTTTCCCAACAAGATCAAAACCACCATCGAGATGTAGTATTTTAAGCTTTTAAGGAGCGCAAGTGAAGAATGAAGATTCATCAAACTTCGTTCCTTCAGATTTTGTCAGAAACTAGGGGCCAAATTTTAATCTCAAAAGATTATCCAAATCGATATTCTGGATATCTAATTGATTATCAGTTCTAGAAGCAAGTCAGTAATACTAATGAAAAAGGCCAAGGTTAAAGAGCAACTTTGGCTACAATCACAAACAGATGTTTTAATCGACCTCTTCCATACAGGTTAACGTCATCGAGCAAAGACTCTGACAAACAACCTAGGATAGGTCAAAAGGTCCTTGGTAGAGTTCCTACAACCTCTTCCATACATGTTAACGTCATCGAGCAAACACTCTGACAAACAACCTAGGATAGGTCAAAAGGTCCTTGGTGGACTTCCTACGACCTCTTCCATACAGGTTAATGTCATCGAGCAAACACTCTGACAAACAACCTAGGATAGGTCAAAAGGTCCTTGGTGGACTTCCTACGATCTCTTCCACACAGGTTAACGTCATCGAGCAAAGACTCTGACAAACAACCTAGGATAGGTCAAAAGGTCCTTGGTGGACTTCCCACGACCTCTTCCAGTTAACGCCATCTGCAACACCGACAAACAACCTCGGATAGGTCAAAAATTCTCAGCGAATTCAATTCGACCTCTTCCATACAGGTTAACATCATCGGGTAACACTCTGACAAACAACCTATGATAGGTCAAAAGGTCCTTAGTGGACTTCCCACGGCCTCTTCCACACAGGTTAACGTCATCGGGTTAACGTCATCGGGCAACACTCTGACAAACAACCTCGGATGGGTCAAAAATCCTCAGTGGATTCAATTCAACCTCTTCAGTTAACGCCATTTGCAACACTCGACAAACAACCTCAGATGGGTCAAAGATCCTTAGCGGATTCAATTCAACCCCTTCCATACAAGTTCGCGTCATTGAGCAAACACTATGATAAACAATCTCGGATAGGTCAAAAATCCTCAGCGGATTCAATTTGACCCCTTCCAAATAGGTTAACGTCATCGAGTCATACTCTGACAAACAACCTCGGATAGGTCAAAGATCCCCGTCGGCCGCCAACCACTGCCGCCGCTTGCCGGGCTGCCGACCATTACGCCAACCATTGCCAATATCACCGGGCATCACCGTCATCCAATCTCGATGCGCACTCGCTGATACTGCTGCCATTGCGCTGATTCTTCTTTGCCGCTAACTATCGTCATCGGTTATCGCCGCTGACATTGCTGGCCACTGCTGCCAATTACCGCTGCTGACGCGCTGATCTCGGTTATCACATTTCATGGCGCCAGGTTAATCCGCGCTGGCTTGCCGCATCACTATTGCCGCTGGGCCGACAACCCCGGTTGGCCTTAACTCAGCGGTAGGGCCAAATTACTCGGTCCGCTGGCTGACCATTATCACCGCACGATGGTTATCACATTGTTGCCATTATCATATTACACTGACGCTGCCACCATCGATAATCGCGCGCTACAGCCGCACACCACTCATTGCCAACCACTATGGTTATCCGCTGCTGACATACTGGTTGCCGCCATTATCACCATCGCTAGCTCCGCAATCTCCGGTCATCTCGCTACCTTATCGTTGCGCTATCCTCGCTGCACGCCGGTATTCGTTGACTATCTGCCGCTATGCCGCTATTCCACCACCGCCAACCACTCGCGGGCCGCTACTACTGCTGCCGGTTACTACTGCCGAAATCATGGCATACACCGGCGGACCACCATCGCCGGGCATCGCCGTCAACCCTCGTCTCCGGTTATCATCGCCGATGATCGCCTCCAAACCCGGACGGTCCGACGAGTACAGTTGACGCCTCTTCGAGAAAACTGTAGACACAACGTATGTACCGCGGGCCTTGATCGCCCGCATCGACGGTCCAACGAGTCAGATTAACGCCTCTTTGAGGGAAAATCAGACACGGCGTATGCACGCCTTGATCTCTCGCCAAACACCGTTGAGGCCGTTGACGCGTCTTTCGGGAAAAATGAACAACGATGTACCATGCCTTGATCGCAAACCCGGACCGGTCCGACAGGCGGTTGATGCCTCTTCGAGGGAACACCATGTAATGCATCGCGGCCTATCGCCTCCAAACCGACGGTCGACGGGTCGATTGACACCTTTTGAGGGAAAACCGGAACAACGACGTACTACGCCTTGATCGCCTCCAAACCGGACGATGCGGTTGATGCCTCTTCGAAAACTGGAACAACGATAATGGCTGACCGCCTCCAAACGATCTTCTCTCAAGAAGAAAAGAAGGTGTCTTCTCTCTTGGCCTTAGGGGGTTTTTATAGACCCCTTCTAAAAGAAAAAGGGTAAAACCGCCAAAATCGTTGAAACCAAACCGCCAAACCATTCAGTCTGCTGCCCATCTGGCGCTCGCGCACCATATGGTCGATGCGGGCACAACCGAGTCGAACGCCCCGGCCAGGGCGCAATCGCTGCATATACCGCAGAGGTGCTTGCGACACGGGCCAATTGGCCGCTTCAACTACTGCAGCCACCTGACTCATGGCCGAATTAATGACTCCGCTTTCAGAAAGTCTTCCGCATGACCAACCGTGATCATCAGACCGATCCCCGTTTACCATCGACCGATATCTCGTTCAGCGACCTCATACCAGGAGCGCGGCCCGCCCGGACAGCGCCATATGCCGGCCATGTGGTACGCTGGCGGTCACGGCTCACGCTTAAGCACGCTGGGCCGACGCTCAAGCTCCTCGACATTCGGATGGGTCCAACCTCGGCCACGCCCACCATACATGCATTTGCGGCCCCGCATCGCTCAGTAGTCATAATCTTGTGCTCGAAGAAGCTTTTCAAAATGTGTAGTTAATAGACTCTCAAATTTCATTGAAGAATTTGCTATTTTCAAGTATTTGATATATATTTTGGATGATTGAGATAATGTCATCCAAAAAGAATGATATGACACTTAAAATACTAGCACGAATCTTGATGTTAAAAGCAAGTCGATCCGTTGAAACCGTCGAGATCAAGCTCTTAAAATATCCTTGGAAACTTTGGGATATCACTTAAATCCCTAAATAGTTTTTTAAATAGTGTTTATAATCGAAGAGCGTCAGTTAAAGATCTTTAACTTCATTTGAGTATTCAAATGCACAAAATACATCATCAGGGGATTATTTTTGAGCCCTGATCGGAGTGGTGCGGAATTGTGACGCCACTCCACCCATAAATTCCTCATTCCTCATAGGGGGAAGGAGAGAAGGGAGGCAGAGAGAGAGAGCTCTAAAGATCCTCCAAGCACAATCGTGCCGCCATCAACGGTCCAACCACCGCCACCCGCCACACCGCATCACCGCCACCCATCTCGCCATCGCTTCACCATTGCTGCCGTCATCATCACCACCACCATCGTTCAGCCAACATCGCCATCAACATCATCGCCAACATCGCCCAACCGCCGCCAACATCGTCGTCAACATCGTTATCAACATCGCCTATAAATGGTTCAATCTTTCAGAAATCGAATAAAGAGGAGGGGAGGTTTTTCCTCTCTTTGAAATTTTTCACGGCTCGAGTTTTATTGTCTTTAAATACAGTGTTAAGACGAACTTTTACTCGCTGGTTTCTTTTCTACGCAATTATATATATATATATATATATATATATATATATATATATATATATATATATATATATATATATATATATATATATATATATATATATATAAAAAATTATTATAGAAAACCTTGTAGAGTAAAGATTTCAGAAATCCAAAGACAGTATAAAAAAAGTGTGAACGATAAAACCCGACTTTATGAAAAATTAAATGAGGGAAAACCAGCAGCCCAAAAAAGCTTCCATGTATCCGTTTACAAGATCTTCCCGTCTGGATTATATAATTATATGAGAAAGAAACAACTATGTGACAACAATCGTTGTAGCAGTAGAAATGATGGCGAATAAGCAATCACCGAAAATCGGAATAATTATTGAAATGCGAACAATCATCCGGTATAAGTCATCATGGTGGAGAGGTTGACTGACGCGGGATCAACTGCGGCGCCTTGGTTAATTGCCGGCGCGACATTTGGAGGATCTTTAGAGCTCCGGCCTCCCCTCATTTAAAGACGCCTATAGATTGGAGCCAGAAATAATGCAAACCAACCACTCCTCCAACTCTCCATGATGATTCCCTCGATCATATGATGTATTTTATTTTGAATGCTCAAATGATAATTGTAAGATCTTTGGTTTGTAAACCGTCGACGCCTCAATTTGACTATAAACACTATATGAGAACTTTTAGGAATTTAACTATGTCCCAAAGTTCCAAATGATATTTTAAGTATCTCACCGCCAATTCTCATCAGCTTTGATCAAAATTGCTTCTACTAGAGCAATTTTCACGGTCATATCAATTATTTATTTATATATATATTTATTAATATATATATATATATACTTATTTACTTATTTATTAAAATTATTTATTTATTTATTTATTTAATTATTAATGCATATAAAATTATGAAAAAAAAAATTTATTTATTTATTTATTTATATATATATATATATTTATTAAAATTTAATTATTTAATTATTTAATTATTAAATTATTAAATTATTAAATTATTAATGTATATATACATATATCTGCCTGCTATCAAAAAAACTCAAAAAAAAAAAAAAAAAGCGCGCTCTCTCTCTACCTACTACCAAAAAGCAATAAAATTAAAAAAAAAAATCTGCCAATGGACGACTGGCACTGTCATCTATCGTACGGATGACTATGCCTATTTTCTTAAAAAAAAAATTTTCATGTCTAAACGTTTAATTACGATTAATATTATGCTTATTTTAAAAATTTTGCCTTTTCTGCATGCATGCGGTTTTGGGCCCGGCTGCGGTTTCCTTGGGAGGGAACGGTTCTGTTGCGGTTCCGGAATGGAAGAGAGGAAACGGTTGAGAGATTCAAATTATCGGGGTGAGGGAGCCGAAAAATTGAACAACCGAGAATCGGTTTTGAAAATCAAACTAACAGAAAATTAATGGGATTATTTTTAAAATAGGCACAGTATTAACTTTAATTAGCTATTTAGGCATCAAAAAATTTTATTTATAGAGCATGTCCGTCGACGATCACCGGATTGATCATGTCAGTCCGTTTGACAACGACTAATCTTTTTTTTTTTTTTTTTTTTTTTTTGCTTTGTAACGGCGTGGAGAGAGAGAGAGCGGGAGAGAGAGAGAGAAACGGTGGGGGAGAGAGAGAGAGAGAGAGAGAGAGAGAGAGAAAGAGACAGAGAGAGGGAGATTTTTTTTTAATTTTTTAAATAATATAATTATTTAAAGTATATAATTTAAAATATTTTTATAAAATATTTAATAACTAAATATTTATATATTTAATTATTAATTTATTTATTTATATAATATATAATTAAATATATAATTTAAAATATTTTTAATTATAAATTATAAATTTATTTAATATTTTTATTAATTAATATAATTATGTATAATATATTTTTTATTAATTTTGTTAATATATAATATAAAATTTTAAAATATATAAATAAAAAAAAAAAAATAAATTTTATAAATATTTTATAAACTATATAAATAAAGTAATTTATATATATATATATATATATATATATATATATATATACATATATATATTTATAAATTTATTTAGTTATTTATATGTTTTAAATTATATAAATATTTTTAAGTTATATAAATAATTTAAAAATAATTTTATAGAATATTTTTAATTATATATAAATATATATATATATATATATATATATTAATATAAGTCTTTAATAATAATAATAACAAAAAAATATAAAAAATATAAAAATATAAAAAAATAAATAAATAAATAATTTTTAATAAATAAATAAAGAAATGAATAAATATATAATAAATAAATAAATATATATATATATATATATATATAAATAAATAACTAAATATTTTATAAATATTTAAATAACTAAATATTTATATAATTTACAATTATTTATTTATTTATTTAACTAATTATATAAATATTTAGTTATTTAAAAATTGTATATATATATTTAGTTATTATATAAAAAAATTATTTATTATATAAATATTTAGTTATATTTAAAAATTATTTATTTATTTTTTTTATATTTTTTATATTTTTTATATTTTTTGTTATTATTAAAGACTTATTATTAATATATATATATATATATTATATATATATTATATATATATATTTTATATATAATTAAAAATATTCTATAAAATTATTTTAAATTATTTATATAACTTAAAAAATATTTATATAATTTAAACATATAAATAACTAAATAAATTTATAAAATATATATATATATATATATATATATATATATATATATATATATATTTACTTTATTTATATAGTTTATAAAATATTTATAAAATTTATTCTTTTTTTTATTTATTTATATATTTTTAAAAATTTTATATTATATATTAACAAAAATTAATAAAAAATATATATTATACATAATTATATTAATTAATAAAAAATATTAAATAAATTTATAAATTTATATATATAATTAAAAATATTTTAAATTATATATTTAATTATATATATAAATAAATAAATTAATAATTAAATATATAAATATTTAGTTATTAAATATTTTAAAAAAAATATTTTTAAATTATATACTTTAAATAATTATATTATTTAAAAAAATTAAAAAAAAAAATCTCCTATCTCTCTGTCTCTTTCTCTCTCTCTCTCTCTCTCTTTTCTCTCTCTCTCCCCCGTGTTTCTCTCTCCCCCCCTCTCTCTCTCTCCACCCAGTTGTCAAACGGACGACCACGCCGTGAAGACGTTACAGTCCGCTTGATCTGACGACTACCTATGTTCATAAATAAAATTTTTTGCCTAAATAAATTAAAGTTAATATTTATTTTAAAATAATCCCAAAATTAATAGACTCTTTTTATTTTAAATTACTAAATATTAATTAATTTAAAAAATAGATTTTATGCCGACATTATATGGTCAATGTATATATATTGATTGATTACGTTCAACGCAACGCGCTTTCTGGCCGGAGACCATTTGATTTTGAGTCGCCATTGAGTCAATCTCAAAAAATGCATCGCCGCCGACCGCTTCGATATTAGGAATCGTCCGAATTGAGTGAATCTTGTTGAGATTTGAGCGTTTGAAGTAACATGGTTAATTTTGCGATGGAGGTTGTTTGACCTATTTCGCACCTCGACATATGCGAAGCGGGCGTGACGACGCGAGTTTCGCTTCATCAAGTCGTAATATTTATATCCTAACCAATTCGAAGACGAATGCGGCGAAATCCGTCGTCAATCATATAATTTGAGTTGATGACATCAGTGTGTTTCGTCCGATTTGTGAAGAACTACGATTATCGACATTTTACAATCTCGTCGAATTGAGCGACTCATTTGATAGTTTTGATAGTTGTGAACGAGCGGAATAATCAATTTTGTGAATGTCGCTCGGATCTGCAGCTTCGACTCTATATGATACATATATTAAGCGCTTAATCGATTAATGGTTAGATTTTTCATATCTATATTTTGATCAATTTTGATATTTTGAATGCGGCCAAAATCAGTCGGAGGTCATTTCGACCATTTTCGTGACGCCCCAGGTATTTTGAACCCGACACGTCTGTCCTCAAGTTCTTTGAATTTGACTTGTGGCTTATCTTGACTTATATAGGGTCACAAAGAGAGTACAGATGCATCAACACTAATAAACCAACTAAATATCCTACCAAATTGCACTAAAATGTAATGAACATAATCAACAACCAAAATCAAAAAAATGCCATTAATCTTTGTACTCTTGAGAGTAGAGAGTACAGATGCACAATAAACTATCCAAACATCCCGCCAAATTGCTTCCAATGTAATGTAATGAACATAATCTGAACAACCAGGCTAAACAAACTGGAAAAAATGTCCACAAAATCAAGTGTATTCTCAAGAGAGTACAGAGAGTACAGATGTAAAATAACACTAAAAACCAACCAAGCAGCCTCCAAATTATTTCTGATGGATTGCAATGAACATATTTCCTTCAAACAGGCCAAAGAAACAGGAAAAAAAATGACTAATGTACTCTCAAGAGAGAGAGTACTATGCAAAATAACACTACTAAACCAACCAAACATCCCACCAAATTGTTTCCAATGAATGTAATGAACATAATCAACAATTCAAAGAAATTGGAAAAAATATCCAAAATCATCTGTACTTTTTGAGAGTACAGAGAAAGATAAAAAATCCCCATCCAAACATCCCACCAAATTGCTTCTAATGTAATGTAATGAACATAATCAACAAAACCGAAAAAAATATCCATAAAAATTTACTCTCAAGAGAGTACAGAGAGTACAGATACAAAATAAAATTAAAAAATCATCCAAACAGCCTCCAAATTTTTTTGGATGGATTGCAATGAACATATTTCTTCCAAACAGGCCAAATAAACAGGAAAAAAATGACCAAAATACTCTATACTCTCAAAAGAGTATAGATGCAAAATAACACTACTAAACCAACCAAACATCCTACCAAATTGCTTTCACTGGAATGTAATGAACATAATCTGAACAACCAGGCAAAAAAAATTGGAAAAAATGTCCACAAAATCTTTTGTACTCTCTTGAGAGTACAGAGAGTACAAATATAAAAATCCTCCAGAAACTATCCAAACATCTCACCAAATTGCTTCCAAGGTAATGTAATAAATATAATCTGAACAATCAGGCCAAAGAAGCTAGAAAAAATATCCACAAAATCATCTATCTCTCAAGAGAGTACATAGAGTACGGATGCAAAATAACACTAAAAAATCAACCAAACAGCCTCCAAATTTTTCCTAATGGATTGCAATGAACATATTTCCTCCAAACAGGCCAAAGAAACAGGAAAAAAATGACCAAAATATTCTTTACTCTCAAGAGAGTACAGAGAGTACAGATACAAAATAACACTACTAAATCAACCAAATGTACCATCAAATTACTCCACGGAATGTAGATAATCAACAACTAGGCTAAAGAAACTGGAAAAAAATATCCACAAAATCATCTGTACTCTCTTGATAGTACATAGAGTAAAGATGTAAAAATCTCCCAGAAATCATCCAAACATCTCACCAAATTACTTTAATATGAATAAACATAATTTGAACAACCAGCAAAGAACTGGAAAAATATCTTAAAATCATCTGAGAGAGAAAAGGCAAAATAACACTAAAATCAACCAAATAGCCTCCAAATTGTTCCTAATGGATTTCAATGAACATATATTCCTCCAAACAAAACAAAAAAAAAAAAGTGATGTACTCAGATTTCATAGATAGAATAAATTTAATACTTCCATCGACTAACATATATTATTTCATCAGCCATAATTCATCTTAAAACATGACCAAACATCCCATGTATCAGTTCAAAAATTTGAAAATAACGGCGTGTACCATCTTGACAGTACAGAGAGTACACATGCAAAACATCTCCAAAAACTACTAAAATACATCCGTTCATTTAAAGAACTCAAATTTTCTAAAATGTTCACATCTTTGACGGTGAGAAGAAAAAACCCTAAATTCATTAAAGTTGGAAAAAGTAAATATCTCATGTAGTCGCCTACAATACCTCAATGGAAGTTATTCACAAGACTCGTTCAAACCAGCGGCACGGTGGACATTCGCCGATCGAGGCGGGGCTGAGAAAGCCCTAAACTATCATGCTGGAGGAATGTCGAACGCCGTCTCATTTTCTTCTCCCATTTATTTGACGAGGGGCGGGGGCCAGGATAAATGGCGTGGTCGCCGTCCGTCCAGTTACAACGCCGTTAAGCGCTAAAATGGGAAAAAACTACTGGATATGTGGACCAAGAGGGAGTCCGCGTAAAGCTTCGTGCGGACAATATTTTTTTCATGAGGCTTTATATGAAATATTCCTCATAGCTAAGTTGGATAGGTGTTTGAGTTTCGGTCAGAAGGTGACGAGTAGATGCCAAGGCCATATGCTGTCGACTAAAAAATCACTAGAGCCCAAGCTTGCAAATATTTAAATAGAGTTCGGAACAAAAAGATAAAATATAGTGTTAGGATTACGTTAAATTTATAAATAGTAAAATTTATTATTTATGCTATTATATTTCATAATAATAATAATATTGAATAAAGTAATAAACAGTTGGTCATGTGCGCGCAAGGGATAGCGATAATTTTGTTAATATAATTTACCAGTGACATCTCGTGGTGGAAATTGATGAATTGATGGAGGGGCTTCGTTAGCGGTGAAGACATGATCAGAGACTTTGATGCGGGTGGTGCTGCCGATGTGGACCATCGGCTCCCACCCGAAGGTCTCCACTGCACGCTCGAAGTCCTCTACGGATGCCACCTCAAAGCCGCGGAAGAGCACCGCGCCATGGCGTTGCAGCGTGTCTAGAATGTATTCGTTCTCCGACCGAATCATCTCCGCTAAATCTATGGGCATATTGCATCCCGCAGGCGGGAGCAGTGTCTTCGGGAATACTGAATCTCCAAACATCTTCTCTTCTGCGAGTTTCCCTTCAACGAACCCCATCTCTCCGTCTCTCTCTCTCTCTCTCTCAGCGCAAGAGTTTTTGGGATATTTTTGCCAGGAGCTTGAATCGACTTACAGCATCATCATTGGCTCTTAGATTAATTTATAATTATGGTGACATAGGGGACTGCGATGCTAGAATGATTTTTTATTAAATTTTATTTGAGTTGAATCCTCAAACTTACTTTACGTTAAATGTAATTAAATCCTCATAACTTAATTGGATATTTATTTCAAAATTTGAAATTTTTTATAGGTATGAGATATTTTCATGCCAATTTGACATATATCAGTTACAATTAGATTAATTAAATTATCACTACATTAAATAATATCCAAATTAATCTTTAAGTAACAATTTCATAAAATAGTTAAATATATTAATTTTTATTTAATCAAACTACAATTGATTGATATCAATTTAATTATGGCAATGATAATATGATTAGCTAATTTTAATTAAATTTATAATTTTACCATTGATAAATATATGACTCCATATTAATAAAAAAATATCAGAATGAGCTACTATAATTTTACCATTTATGTAAATTAAATTTATAATTTTTTGTTATTTACTTATTAATCTTTTTGGAATTTATATATAACATTAATTTTTTATGTATTTATATATCTAATATACAAATTTCATCTTTAGAAATTAAAAATATTTATTTATTTAATATCTTATATTTTAAATCACATAAATATTATTAATAATTTTATTTGAAGTAAAATATAAATTTATACAAAATTTTTTGATATGATTTAAAATTAAAGATATTATAAAAATAAATAGAAAATTTTAAATAATTATTAAATGTAGAAATAGTTTAAAATTTTATTGTATATATGTAAATCCTTTTTATCTTAATAAGTCAAAAAAATAAAAAAAATTGTTAATTGTTTATTATTTTATATCAAAATCGCCCCATTGATGAAAGAAAGGCATCGATGGAGCAGCGAGCACAACAAAAGCACTTTTTTTTACATACTTTGTAACCGCTTTATTTTATTATTTTATTTTATTTTTAGAAGAATTTACATAGCTAACACTTAAATGTTTTTATTTATCTAATAAAATAAAATTATTATTACCGAAAATAATATTATCATTGATTTTTTAAACAAAATATATTTTTATATGCATAAGAAAATATTTTATTTATAAATATTAAATTTTATATGTTAAATATATAAATAAGTCGGCTCATCTATTCTGAGCAATGCCATCGCTGCACGACAAACTCATTAAAAATTAGTTTTGGGTAAGTAATGTTATCATAAAAAGTTGAAAAATCTCATGAAGAGGAAAACTTCATAATAAAGCCATAAGACTCAAAACTTCGAAAACTTCAGTCCCAGAGAAAATTGATTAACCAACAAAAATTCATTAGAGAGATGTCGACGCAGTTCTCTTCCAAAAGCTGCTCATAAATGTCATAAACTTTCGAAGGAAAGGCACTTCCGTCACCGAATCTATTGATCGCCATATTTATATTATCAGTGTAGCCATGAATTGGGATAATCCATGCCCGCTTTCCCTCACATTCAAATACTGGATTTAAGGGTCCAAAAACTAATTTTAGACTTTGCTGCAGCAATAGCTTTCTTTGGCCCTATCAATATTTATAGAGTTTAAATATTCTTTTTTTGTTCCACGATGTATCATCTTTCTGCCAATCATAATGAAATTGAGTCTAACATAAAAATATAAATAAAGTTATGTTTTCTTTAATAATTAATTCCCCACTCTATCAAAATAAAAAATGACAAGAAAATTTTAAAATTTGTCATTTTAATGGATAAAATATATTCTCAAGAAGCAAGAATTCATTTTCATTTTAACATCCACAAAAAAAGATAAAATATATTCTCACTCAATTTCCTGTCAATCAAATAAATACTGGAGAACTATTTTCAACTCAATTCATTTTGCATTTCAATTTTATTTTCTCTCTTCATTTTCATCTGACCAATCAGAGCTTCTGTATAGTTAGTGTTGAATACTTTTCTAATTCTTAGTGTCAATGGAATGAGAAATTATTATGTACAAAATCATGATATAGCTCTACATTTGAACTTCAATAATATTAGGATTTTTTTTAACTAAGTATCATTAGAAGCTTAATTAGGTAATTAAGTATTATTAAAAAAAATTTAAGAAAAATATATATAATATTATGGCGTGGTGTCTGCATAATATAAATTTGGATAACCAATAATCACTAAGTGGGAGACTAGCTTATTATATCACTAATTCATATATTACTATTCTATCTCTGTTTCATTTCGATTCATAAATTCCTCTGTTCGTAGGAGCTCCGACCAAACTCCGACCGCCCTTCATTTTCGTCCGAGCACTATCCTCCCCCCCTCTCGAAACTTCCGGCCGTGGCGTATTGCATTAGCGTCTTGTCCGTAATCGATAGAACTTCCTTTTTTTCCGATAGCGCACGTCGTTTGGCGACTTCCTCTCCCATCTAGCGTTGGAAGTCAACATTAGCTTTGATGATTTGGTGGCTCCATTTTGTTCGAGGAAAATTTCCTTTGGCGGATTCTATATTTTTTTACGCACTTCCCCGTCGTTCTTTTAAACACACGGTAAATCACTTTCTTTATCAATTTATAAATTAATATACGTGTGCTAGGGGTTAGAGTTGTATGGTTAGACTTTTGTTTGGGATTTGATTTTTAGGTTTATGTTGGCGTTGCAGTTTAGGTGTTAAGTAGCCAAAGGTAGTATTAATTAGGTGCGATTAATATAAATTTCGATTATTCATATAGCTTATTTTGCAAGAATGAATAGAATTTGTTTCAGCGATTCTTTTATGGAGGCGAGCATCGATGAGCAATCAAGTTATGTGGGAGGTCAAAATCATCCAATTAAGGTTACGCGTCACGGTAGCTTCGAATTCAACGGATTATGAGAACCTTGCACATTGATTGTGAAAGGCCACATTGATTCAGAGTGTCAAGGCCGCTCGCCTCATTCGAGAGTCGATGTAGCCCCATACCCTAGTTTCAAAGGGATCGATGGTCGGGTAAAGAATATCGACGGGTTGATTACCAAATACACATTGCTTCTTGGGAGAGGAGGGTTGCCTCGTCGAGGGCTTAGATGATGTGTGGACAGAAGACAACTAGCGACATGCCGGTTCATATCGTTTCTATATATTTATCGTGCCTCGATCCTTCACCACTTACTAGTGCACCGGAGGAGCATTTATGTCCCGATATAAGTATTCATCTCAATTCAATATTTATGGTGCTAATTTTACATACTATTTTTCGTGTAAAGCATATCGTATAATTTCGGGATATCTTTCATATACGACGGATGATCACCTTATGGATGTGTTGATTGGTACGAGTGATATGCGAGACCGGATGAGCGATACAAGGACACATATTATGGATTGGTAGAGGTGTCGCCACACCTGAGTGACGGGCCATCTACTTATGCGATCCAAGTCCATCTATTTACGCATCCTTCTACATATCGCCTACATATGAGTCACACCACCTATCTTCCACAAGACGATCGCAGATCCAAGATCTTGAATCGGCGGGTGACCATCACCGCGGATCGCCCATCCTGCACTACTACTACACCGGTAGTGGTGCGATTCCACCAGGGGGAAGATGTTTAGGGTAGTATTTGTGCGTCAGACTGTTGTTTTATCTATTTCATTTATCGATATGCGCATCTATATTTGTACTACCTTTGTTATATTTCATGTGCACTTTCTTTGAACTACTTGAATCCCAATTTTGGGAGGATCTGAATTCGCACATAAGTTGTGCATTACTATACTGCAATTTGCATCATTTTTTATTAAGAATATATGAGGGAAATGATGATGATTTGAGAAGACAACCATTATGTGCACTTGACAACGAGTTTACACTAGCAAATCAAAAGAATCCTTCATAAGTTGGGGTGTGCATTTGGTCAATTTGGATCATTTTTATTTTTTGAATTGATTAGACCAAATCAAATAACATAACTATTTTGATTTATTCAATCAAATTTGTTCTTTTTTTTGATGTACAATTTAGTTAATTGATGTAGGTTTGATATCCACGATCATTTGTCAATTAATTGTTGTAGAATGCTAGTTGGTTGTTAATTACATATCCTGTATTCTGGGGCCAGTCGCCCAATTAGTGGGCGACTGACTCCCGTAATCTGAAGCCAATTGCCCTAGTGCGACACCTCAATTTCTCGCAGTCCGCCACGCCGAACCGACATGTATTTCGCCACCAATTAATATACCTATTCTTAAATTTTTTAAATAATACTTAATTATCTAATTAAGCTTCTAATGATACTTAGTTTAAAAAATTGTCATAATATTATATCTTATGATGAGTACATATGAATATGTGTATATAATATAAATTTTATATACATATTGTTTATTCAACATGTGGTGCAATACTATTGGAGTTTGGACGAATAACTACATTTGGACTCTGTATATGATAATCTCTCAGTCTCTCTAGTGGAATTTCTATCCAATCAACTGATCAAAATAGAAGCATTAGAGTGTTATTTTACTTGAGTGGTCAATAATTCAAAATTTTCACAAAACAATAATATTCATATTAAAAACTGAAAAAATTACTAGAATTATCTTTAGATATCTTCGATTAAATGCAAGACACTAAATTATACTGAAATTAATATTACAATTTATTCAAAATTAATCATTTATCTACCTCTTTTATAATTTTGAAGTTAATTTGAAGGTTTAGCCGTTAAGATTAATGTTCATATTAAAAAAAAAGGAGTTCTAATGCAATGTATTGTATCACTATGATGATTTTGAACCTCTACTAATTAATTTAAGTTATAAATATAATTTGAAAAAAAGAGTAATGTAAGCTATAGATTGATCGAACTCAGGGAGGAAAATTACTAGTCCATGTTTTTTTTTCCCCCAAATGAAATAAAGGTTACAGATCAGTAAGCGTACCTTTTCTCAGCTTCAGCCTCATCGTCGGTGTCCAGAAAGGACTTCCAGGTCTTATTGAGTACTACGGGGTATCAGCGTCTGCGTCGGTAGCTAATATGCTGCCGTAAATTAATCCGACCTTGGCCGCCTTCGCCATAAACTCCGGCAGTCTCTCCTCCATCTTCTCAACAATCTCATCACTTGCAACTATGGACGTCTCTCCTCCCTCCGGCGATGGTTCACAGCAGCAGAAGAATATCTTCGATGGCATCGTCGCCATTAATATTCCATAAAACCTCTAACAAGCTATGACGATTTGACTCATTGACGAGTCGAGCCCTGACCTGTTGGATAAATAAAAAGAGCAATTACATATACATATATATATATATATATATATATATATATATATATATATATATATATTAATATATATATAATATATATATATTTATATAAATGCTGATCATCAATTTCAGCAAATTTTTTACGTAAATCATCGCTCAGATTTAACATACAAATCCGATACGATCCGGGCCCGAATCAACAAGCTATCGGAGCATGAAAATGGATCGATCCGCCAAATGGTCACCAAAGCGACATATTTATAGTCCGAGTTCGTCAAGACGAATCCAACGAATCAAGATCACCCAATTCCACATCATTAAGGCACCGGATCATCAAAATACACCGTCGATCGGGGATCGCCGTCCGATGGGAGTGGTTGGAGTTTTCCACGAATTTACGCCACTCCCAAAAAACTATAAATAGCCTCATTCTCACCTTTAGGGACCGAATCGGATTGAAGACCGAGCTCGAACCACGCCGATGGCCGACGATCTATCACCAAATTACGGTGATAGTCAAGATCGAATCGCTTGGAGATCGCCCAGGACTAGAAAAGACTACTCGCCTTTCTCCAAGATCAAGAGGTTGCTCCTGAAGATCCCGCTTTTGGGAAACTTCTCCTGGTTGGAGTTGACCGATATCAGATTTTTCTACACTCGGAATATTGTTTCCCTGTAAACACCTTCTTCCAACTAACGGAGGGCAACAGATCTTTGAACACATAGTGAAAGTTCTAGCAAGGTGGTTTTAACGTTTTCCATTATAACCCCTGTTCATATCCCCGCTTTGTGTGTTGGATAATTTTCTGACGAAGATCCCATCTAATAAAATTCAAAGATATATATATATATATATATATATATATATATATATTCATTCTAAACATACTTTTTTTTTTATTCTGACTTAAATATTAAAATTTACATTAAAACTATAACTCATATTTTTAATTCTTATCAAATTTCAAATAATTGATCATAGAATGTCTAAATATATGAGTTCATTAGTTCAAAAAATAAAGTGAATATTAATTTTATAAATACATAAATTTTAGATATTATGTATATAATTATCTCAAAATAAAAATTATTTATTTGTGTCACACATGTTATCGATTTTTTTCATCGAACTCAAATAAAGAAAAATACTGTTCATGTGGAACAACATTTTTAATATATTTTTTTCTTTCCAAATAATCAATCACTGTTATTTGGCGTCAAGTTTTTGCAATTATTTATGTTGAAAATTTATTTTTATAAGCATATTTAATAGAGATTTATAGCTATGAAAAGATACGAATTAATTTTTTTAAAACAAAAAAATGTGATATCACAGCTGTTTTTAAGAAATATATTTCTTCAAAAAATATTTTATGACTGTTTTTACTGGTATTAACAATCCCCTAAAATGGGTAGTTTTTCCCTGCAGTAATTATATAAAAATTACCTATCTAAATTCTGGTAAGGATTTAATAATTACTATTTCAAATTTTTTTTTTTACTTATATTTTATTTTATTTGGATTTTCAGAATTTACTAAATCCTATCTGTAGCCAAACATGAAACAGAGCCTAAAATTGTCTAACATCTCGTGATGGAAGTTGGAAGTTGATGAACAGTCCGGTGATGCCTCGTTGGCAGTGTAGATGCGGTCAGAGAGCTTCGCACGGGTGGTGCTGCCCGGAACTATTTTATGGCCCTTCCACTGGAAGGCCTCCACGACGCGCTCGAAGTCATCGACTGAGGCTACGTCGAAGCCGCGGAAGAGCAGCGCGCGGTGCTGGGTGCGCGGCTGAGGGACTCGCGCTCAGCGACCACGGACTCTGCTAGGTTTCGGTTGGAACCCGGCGCCGGGAGCAGTGGCTTCGGGAAGACGTCATTGCCGACGAACTTTGCTTCTGCAAGGCTTCCTTGAATGAATCCCATCCCTCTTCTCTCTTCTCCGTCTTCTCTAACTTGTTGTAGCAGGGATTATTGGCTGAGCAAGATAACGTCAATTTATAGGCCAATTAGCTGCATAATTAATTGATAAAAAAATCGGTGTAACACAAATCAATAACGGAGCATTAATTTATTTTTTATATTTCTTTCTTTCTACCATTCTCTTTCTCATAGTCAATGCATCAAATTTTAGTTTGCGCTAATTATTAAGTTAATATAGGAATTTGATTCAGTCTCAACAAGCATTAATTAGGTGTGATTTTAAAATCCTGTAACTTAGAACTCACCAAGCCTAATGTCCTCTAAAAGTTCAAGTCACTTGGAACTGAATCTTATCAAGTTGCTTAAGAGTCAGCCTTCACTCAATTCTTAATATTAAGCTCTTTAAGTTATCCGAAGGATCCAAAAATTCGCTCATTTATTAAAGTTATTCACCCAAGCAAATTCAACAGTTCACTCGAAGTACTTACAAACTGACTAAGAGCTTCTCACAATAAGCCAACAATGAGGGCGCACATGCAAAGTTCTTGATTAATAGGCAACTACAGTCTTGATACCAGAAATACAATTAACTACACTAAGTTTATTTTTATATTATTTTTACATAATTGTATTGTTAAGCCATTCTGTAATGTTGATCTCAATAGTTACATATATATATATATATATATATATATATATATATATATATATATATATATATATATATATATATATATATATATATATTATATATATATAATAATATTGGTCTATTGATATATATAATATCAATCTTAGACGAAACTCTTTATCACTTTGAAATTTGACGCACATAATCTCTCTCTGAATTGCTTTCTTATAACTTAATTTCACTCTTTTTTTCCTATCATATCATTTTGCTCAGTGTGCTAATGGCCTTAGAAAGATGCTTCCCATGAAATAAAGAGAACCATCATGGGTTCAATGAGAGGCAATTGAATACAATTATTTATCTTTAAAATATTTTATTAAGAGTACACATATACTACCACTCAAGGCAAACCATAACTCACCTTAAAAACTCAAAATATAAATATATAGCCCATTTTTAGTTTATTATATTTAATTAATTTTAATTTTAAGTGTATGTGTGTGATGAAAATTACCTTAGCACCACTATTGTCTAAATATATAAAAATTTATAATCAAATAAAATATATAGATAACTTTTTTTCCTTAGAATTTTAGTATGTGTTCTCTTTTTAGAACATTGATTAAGGTCCATCATATTGCCAAGTAATGATGACCCAGAATAATTGGTATCTTCTAATCACCTTTTATATCTACAATAATAATTGGTATCTTCTTATAGTCAATGCATGAAATTTATTTTGCGTTAATGATCAAATCAATATAAGAATTTTATTCATTCTCATTGATAAGGTGTGATTTAAAAATCATATAACTTAGAACTCACCAAGCCTAATGTCCCCTAAAAGTTGAAGTCACTTAGAATTGAATCTTATTAAGTTGCTTAAGAGTCAACCTTCACTAAATTCTTAATATTAAACTATTTAATTTATCCAAAGGATCCAATAATCTGCTTATATATTAAGGTTATTCACCCAAGTGAATTCAATAGTTCACTCAAAGTGCTTGCCAAATTGGCTAAGAGCTTCCACAGTAAGAATTCATTATGGGTACACAACCAAAGTTCTTGATTAGCAATCAACTAAAATCTTAATTTACTTGTTATACAATTAGGTATATTGAGTTTATTTTTTGTATTTTTTACCTAATTGTACCATGTAGCCATTTTTGTAATGATCTTAATTGTTACATATAAATAATAGTCATTGATTAAGTATTGACACAAACAATAACAATCTTAGATGAATCTATTATCACTTTGATATTTGATGTGCATAATCTCTCTTTGAATTGCTTTCTTATTACTTAATTTCACTAATTTTTTCCCATAAAAAATAGTTCAATCATGTCCTTTGTAGGTTAGTTCAAATCGATGTGCTAATAACTCTCATCATTTTTCTCAATGTGCTAATGTGTTTATAAAGATGAATGACTAGAAATAAAGAGAACCATCTTGATAAATGAAACTATAACTTCCTTAGAGATTCATTGAAAGGCAATTGAATACATTTATTTATCTTTAAAAAATTTTATTTGGAGGAAATATATACTACCACTTAAAGCAGATGATAACACACTCTACAAACTCAAAACATAAATATATATAGCTTATTTTTAGCTTATTATATTTGATTAATTTTAATTTTAAGCATATATGCGTGAAAATCAATTTAGCATCACTAATATCTAAAAATATTAATATTTATAACTCAAAAATAAATATAGATAACTTCTTTTCTTAGAATTTTAGTATGTGTTCTCTTTTTTTAACATCGATTAAGGTCCAAGCTATTGCCAATTAAAGATGACCCATAATGATTGGTATCTTCTGATTCTCCTTTATATCTAGAATAATAAGATTCACAGGTAAGATGAATTTATTAAGCATTATGAGTATATTGTTTTTCATAATTAAAATTGGATGTTTGATCAAATGGTTAACCAACTATAAGGATATGGATTTTGACACGACTTAACAGATTTTAAGCTCTATATAAATGCACAAGTGCATCAACTTCACTTAAGCACCAAAACTTATATTGCCTTATGGGAGTACAAGCTCTCAATGGTGTATATGATCGTAAATCATCATGAGTTCCTTAATTTTGCTATTAGGTTATGTATAAAAGTGCTACTCTCTTTAGTGAGTGTGATAGTCTTTAACTCTATTATTTTATCGAAGCAAATTTTTTTTCATAAATTTAATATAGTTTGGCATTTATTTTAGTGCATCATGAATGAAATGTTGATATGCAACTTCTTGAAGACATCCCAATTAAAAAACAAATTGCATATCTATCCCTTTTTTTTGTGAAATCTATACAATAATTGTGGAATGTATTGAGGTAGACTGTTATGTGGCATAGATTTAGGCTTTACATCTTTCTCAACTTTATTATACTTAACACCACTCTTCTTTGTATTAGCCATATTCATGCTTCAAGGATCACTCAACTCCATGTTGATCCTCAAATGATATTTTTAATGTTTCCATTAGTTTATCTCAATTTTCTCAATAAGGTTGTGTTTTCTAAAGTAGGATGAAAATAATTGGTGAATTTACACTTCAATTTTTCTTATATAACCTCTTGCCCTTAAATAGACGTCTTCTATCACCACAAGGTGGCATTAATACATGCAATGAATTGAGTGTTAGTTAATGTGTGCTCGAGGGTGTCTCTTAGTGAGATCATTCCTTTCTTCAATTGTGGCTAGAAATCTACAACCTAATAGTTTATCTATTAATAAAATACTAATGGTTATTGGAGATCAATATATTAGTTCATTGCTTCATAATTTTCTTATAAAAATTTCAGGTAATTTCTCTCTCTTGGATTTTACATTCTTAGAAAAAAATTATTTTATTATGGCTAGTTCCATACCAAGTGAGCATGCTCTAAATGAGATTGCATAAATAGGTTATTTGCCCATCACTCACTATTTTGGTATGTGCATTTACAAAAATCATATTTTATTAGTAGTGTGTGTATGACATTAGTTATGAACAAATTAACTTCATTGGTGAAGTAACCTACGTAGTCAATAGAGTAATGGGATCAAGATCTTGGATGATTTATTATTTTTTGATAGATTTTTATTATTTATCAACGGTGATTGCTCATGGTCATCTTTTGAGTAAATATTATGCAAACTCTTGCATTTTGCTTTAAAAAATATTACCGATGTGACAAAAATTAACTTCTAAGATAATTGAAGGATGCCTAAGCCTACATCCACTAAATATTCCATGATGGGCACCATCTCATCAAATTTTTATTCTCCTATGCATCACGCCCTCTTATCGAGCTAAGTTAGAAATCTTGATCTTTATTCTAGATGTTTTTTTGATAAGAAGTATTTTGATAAAATATTTTGGAAAGATCATCGACTCATGGTTAAATCACTCAATAATGTTTTCAGCAAACATTTGGTGAGGTAAGGAAGATCCAGTTACGCCAAAAGAGGTGATCAATACAGTCAAAACCACCCTTGTCATCGATTTTTGAAAATCACCTGTAAGATACACACAAAAGACGTGCAAGATCATCATTAAAACCATTATACTTGTTGACCATTGATGAATTGATCGAAATCACCTCAGTCATTATGTATTGAATAGATGAAAGAAGGTCGGGGAATGAAAACATGTGATTGTATAAGGTTGTTAAAATCTTTATAGTATTTGAAGGTTTTATCTATCTAAAAATTTATGATATGATTGTTTGGATCCTTCTATTTATAATCCTTCAAACTAATTTTTTTTATCATTTTTAGTGTCATTAGTTTGATCTTAAAGTTGTTAGCCTAAATCTTAGACTAGATGGTTATATTGAGAATGCTATGAATTATCGATAGCGCATAGTTTCTTAGTACACAAACACACATGGCGGGACCTACAATATCCTTTTTAAGGTTTTTCATAATCTTATGAGTTGTGCAAGTGAGTTGTTATTTCTATAATAAGCTCCTCAAAATCATCTTTTAAATTTTTTGGTGCACTGATGTAAAGCATCATCATCACTATCATTATCATCTTAATAAAATATAAGTTTAATTATTCAAGATATTCTTAGATATGTCATAGACTTATACGTATGTTATTGAGCCTTTATATCATGATATTATATTTTATGAGGTGATATTGGACTTTTGTTCATGATTATATTTTGATTTTGTTTGTTTTAAGTGTTGTAGAGATGAGGATGCTCAGGTGGATGAGTGGCTTTACTCTTAGAGATAAAATGTGAAATGAATATATACATGAAAAGGTTGGAGTAGCTCCAGTGACGGATAAGATTAGAGAGTTACCTTAGATGGTTTTGTCACATAAAGCATCGACTCTTCGATGACCCAATTAGGAGTGTCCATGTGTTAGATTTGTCTTATGTTAAAAAAGGTAGCGGTAGACCTAAAAAAACTTGGTTATGATGTCTAAGAAAAATGATCTTAATTTATTAGAATTAAATGAAAATTTCATACTTAATAGGACACAACGGAGAAGAAGGATTCATATAGCAGACCCCACATAGTAGAATAAAAGCTTCTTGTTGTTGTTGTAGGCTAGTCATTTTGTCATAGCCAATGATTTGTATCTTCAGGAAGACGTCATTTCTGACTAACTTCGCTTCTGCGAGGCTTCCTTCAATGAATCCTGATATGACCCTAAAAATTCTACTAGTCAAAGCACGAATATTGATGTTATAAGCAAGCTGATCCGAAGTTGAAATTGGTCGAGATCAAGCACTTAAAATATCATTAAAAATTTTGAGATATCAGTTAAATCCCTAAATAGATCTCAAACATGAAGTGTTTATAGTCAAATTGAGCGTCTCGATGAGCCGGATCTAACAAACCCAAGATCTCACAATTCTGACTTCATTTGAACATTCAAATACTTAAAATACATCAACTGATCAAATGAATCATTTTGAGTCATCCGGTGAAGTGGAGTGGTTTGGATTTTGTATGTATTTACAGAGATGTCACTCCTCTAATCTATAAATAGCATCTCATTCTTCATATGAGGGGAGCCCAAGCAAGAGAGAGGAGAGAGCTCTAAAGCTTGAAAATCCTCCTAGTGCAATCGTGCCACCACTCGACGGTTGTCAACCTCCCCTCGCCATCCTCATAATATTCGGTCTCCATCATGACACCTTCATGGTGTTCCCGCTATTCACCATCATCTGTTACCACTAGCAACTGTTACAACCTGAACGTGACTATATGACTGTTGTTGTTTGATAATGAGATTCCCATTATTAGCCCTTTTCATATACAATTTTGTAATCCCGTATCAGAAAAACTTGTACTCCAAAATAAATATATAGTGGAAGCTTTTTACTGGGCTAGGCCTCATGGTTTTTTTCCTCTTTTCGAGGTTTTCCACGTTAAAATTTCTGGAATTTTCTTGTTCACTCTTTAAATACTTATGTGTATGCTGGATTTCACAACAAAATTAAGACATAAACTTTTACTCTACCCTGATTTTCTAGCACGCAACAAATCCCATCTCTCTTCTCTCTTTCTCTGCCTTCTATGACTTATTACGAGAATTGCAAAATGGCGTTGAAGTAGGGAATATTGACAGAGCAACGCATTGTCAGTTTATTCAATTCTGGCCAAAAAAAATTAATTAGTCGTCTTAGTTATTTCATTAAAAGTTGGAATAATACACATCCCCAAGAGAGCATTAATCTATTCTTTATCAATAATCACCGATCTATTCTTTATCATCTTTTCTTGTTTTAATTGATCTCCAATGCTTAAGATTTTTTTTTCATCATGAGGTGGCCAAATAATTGAATATTCATATTTGTTTGGATTAAGTTAATCAATCAATATAAAAATTAAATTCATGCTTAAGTTGTTGATTGTAAGATAGTTTAATCTGTACCTTCAACTCTCCAAGCATATTGTCTAAAATCACAAAATAATCTTTTACACATAAAGAATGATATACTTTGAAAAATTATTATGTAAGTCGGATGTATGTTAATTTGTATTTAATTAATTATCTAAATGATTAGTTATTATTGTGTTTGTATTATTTCTTTGTGTTAAAATATTTGTTACTTGTTAATTTGGTCTTCCTACCATAATATAGTAGTTATAAAACGTAGGTTATGTAATTATTTTTTAGTTTTGCTTTAAATTTGTATTTTCTCTATAAGGCTACCTCAATGGCCAAGTTTTTGTTAAGAATTAGTTAAGATAATTTCCTCCATTCATTTGTTCAAATTTTTTCTAACATTTGGTATTAAAGCCCATCACAGGGGCTTGATAATTTAGAAGCATCAGTCTTCTACAAGTTATTTTTTAGAGATGATGACAAAAGGTTCATTCGTACAATAATTGAAAGATTTAAAAGCTATAATATGCGATAGAAGAAGGTGTTGTTCAATGTGTTTCGGAGAAGAAGCACATTGAAGATCAATAGTTGAAAGATTTAAAAGCTAAGAATTATTTATTTCAGGCATTAGATCGTTCTATTATGGAAACAATTCTAAATAAAAAATTTGCAAAAGATGTTTGAGATTCCATGAAGCAAAAAACATCATGGGACAACACGGTGAAACGTGGACATTTACAAGCTCTTATGAAAGAATTTGAAGTACTTCACATGATGAGTGGAGAAACTATGAATGAATATTTTGCTCTCACTCTTACCATAGCCAATAAGATGAAAACAAATGGAGAAGATAATGGAAGTAATGCTATTAGTGAAAAATTTTTAAGATCTTTGACTCCAAAATTTGATTATATTTTATGCTCTATTGAGAAATCTAAAGATATCGATAATTTAACCATCAATGAGTAGCAAAGCAATCTAATTGTACATAAATAGCGTATGAGTTCACATATTGAAGAAAAATAGGCATTAAAAATTACTCATGAAGATTTCTCAAGGCAAAGAGGTCGTCGTTGTGAAAATAGTAGAGGAAAAGGAAGAGGACGCAACAATAGGTCTTTTAATAAAGCCACAATCAAATATTATAATTGCCACAAGTCGGGACACTATGCATGGAAATGTCCAAACACAAATACAAAAGTAAATTATGTAGAAAATCAGGAAGAAATGTTGTTGTGGGCATATGTGGATACTAATAAAATCAATAAAGAAGACATGATTTCTTGATTCTAGTTGCAACAATCACATATGTGGCAACAAAGATTACTTCTCAAACTATGATGGCTCTTTTAGAGATTATGTGAAGCTCGACAACCATGAAAACATGGTTGTGTTGGGAAAAGAAATTGTCAAGATACAAGTAAATGATCTGATCTAGATCATTAATGATGTGTTCTATGTACCTGCATTAATGATTACTTTGCTAAGTATTGGACAACTGCAAAAAAAAGGGACTTTGTATCTTGTTTCAGCATGACAAATGTAAAGTATTTTATTCCCAAAATTTTTTGATAATGGATATGAAAATGACCTTCAATAGAATGTTTGTTATAAATGTCATATCCCAGCCTATAACATCCACTTATTTTGCTACAAACATAGAAGACAATGAATAGTTGTGGCATTGTTGATATGGACACTTGAGTTTTAAAGGATTGCAGACACTTCAACTAAGAGAAATGGTGAATGGCTTGCCAAAATTCAAATCTCCTTCAGAGCTTTGTAAGGATTGTTTAAAAGAAAAACAACACAGAAACTCATTTCCTAAGAATACCAACTAGAGAGCAAAAGAAATTCTTCATTTGGTGCATGCAAATATTTATGGAGCAGTTAAGCCTATCTCTAATAGCAAGAAAAGGTATCTAATCACTTTCATTGATGATTTTAGCAGAAAAATATAGGTATATTTTTGGTTGAAAAATCAGAAACGTTTGATTTTTTTTTCAAAAGTTTTAAGACTTGTGTTTAGAAAGAAACAAATAAGACTTTAAAAATTCTACACACTGACCGAGGAGGTGAGTTTATGCCTCAAGAGTTTATTAATTTTTGTGATACAAATAGTATATAATGAAAATTAACTGTTGCATATACACCACAACATAATGGAGTGGTGAAACGAAAGAATAGAACAATTATGAATATGGTTCAGTATGCTTTCTACAAAGAAAATTCCAAACTCTGCCAAAGCATTTAATTGAGATGTACATTTTTGAATTGAAGTCCCACTCTTTGTTAAACAAAACTCTAGAAGAAGCTTGAAGTAAGATTAAGCCTGATTTGATTATTTTAGAGTGTTTGTATGTATTTCTCATGTCCATATGCATGATAATATAAGAACTAAACTTGATGACAAGAGTGTTAGCTATGTTTTATTGGGAGTTAGTGAAGAATCAAAGACTTATAGATTGTTTGATCCAATTTCACAAAATATTATAATCACCAGGGATGTTGTATTTGAGGAAGATAAGAATTGAGATTGGAATAAAAAGTATGCAGAATGGGGGTGATGATAAAGAAGTAAATGAGAATATGGAAGTGAAACTTACTCTGTTCTTGATATTGAAGATAATGCAGGAACTAGTGCAATCAGTGTTGATATTGAAAATATTTAGACTAGTTCTTTAATTCCAAGCACAAATAACCATCAAAACTCGAGTGCAACTAGAAATAGAAGAGCACCTGTTTGGCTGAGAAATTATGTAACAGGAGATGAACTTTCTGATGAAGAAGATGAATGGGAATGTGACATGTTCACAGCTACTGATCCCATTTATTTTGAAGAAGTTGTTAAAAGTAAAAAATGGAGAGCAGCCTTCAATGTGGAAATGGAAGCAATAAATAAAAATAAAACTTGGGAATTAACAGATTTACGTAAGAGAGGAAAGGTAATTGGAGAAAAATGGGTTTATATGACTAAAATGAATGAAAGTAGAAAAATAGAAAGACATAAAGCTCGATTTGTAGAAAAAGAGATATACACAACAATATGGAGTGGACTATACTGAAGTTTTTGCATCGATGGCATGAATGGAGATGATTCACTTGATAGTAGCATTTGTAACTCAAAGAGAATGGCCCATTTATCAATTAGATGTTAAATCTACTTTCTTACAAGGGGAATTGAATGAAGAAGTCTTTATAAAGCAACTTTGTGGTTATGTATAAAAAGCTGTGAGCAAAAAAATTATAGGTTAAGAAAAGCATTTTATGGACTTAAACAAGCACCTCATGCTTGGTATAATCATATAGATACATATTTCATGAAAGAAGCTCTTTAGAAATGTGATTACAAACACACTTTATTCATCAAAACTAACAAAAAGGTAAAGTCTTGATTATATGATTTTATGTGTATGATCTAATTTTTTTACTGGAAATGACAAATTAATGTTTGAAGAGTTTAAATACTTAATGAAACATGAATTTGATATGACCGATCTTAGCAAGATGAGGTATTTTCTTGGCATTGAGATATTGCAAAAATCTGATGGCATTTTTATTAATTAAAAGAAATATGCATTGGAGATTCTACATAGGTTTGGAATGAATAAGAGTAATTCTATTTTTAATCCTATTATTCCAGGATTGTAGGGAGTCTCATATATCTCACTACAGCATGACCAGATATAATGTTTATAGTATGCATGATTAGTAGGTGTATGAAGAATCTTACTAAATTACATATGCAAGCAACAAAAAGAGTGATGAGATACTTGAAAGAAACTTTTGATTTTGGTATATTCTATAGGAAGAGAGGAGAAGATAAACTTATTGCCCATACTAGAAGTGATTATGTTGGAGATTTTGAAGATCGAAAGAGTACTTCAGCTTATATCTTCTTTGGCAATTTCTTAGTCATAAAAAAATAACTTGTAGTAAGTTTATCCACCCCTAAGGTAGATTTATTGCTACAACCTCATGTGCATGTCAAGCAGTTTGGTTAAAAAAGAGTGCTAAAAAATTAGATCAAAATTAAGGCAAGACATTTATTATTCAGTGTGATAGCAGCTCCACAATCAAGCTTTCAAAAAAAGAAAAAAAATCCAATAATGCATGATCAAAGCAAACACATTGTGGTGTTTGTTTTTGATTTATGTGTATGGGGGACACCACGAAGATTTGAGGGTATAATTATTAAAGTGATCGGGTGCGACATTAAGGAATAGTTCACTATCTCGAAAGATAGAAATCACTACCCTATAATGGACCTAATCACCTAATAAAGACTCTTAAGGCATGATGGGTCTTCAAATATACCAGAGAATTTTTTTTCCTACTTTACATAGATGAATAAAATAGGGTTTATTTAAATAGGGTTCTAAAGTTCTTTATGGGGGCAAGCCCCCATAGTTACTTACATCTTAAGGAAGATGAATTCCTTAGGAATACTCTTGATTAAAGTAAGAAATTATTGTCTCCAAAGATTTCAACGATGAGACTATCAATAAATTGGCTATGTTAGAAAATTAAATGTGATAGATCAAAAAGGAGAGTGTTATTATTGAAGCCCAAAGGAGATGAGTAGGGGATGCTCATAATATTAGGAAACCTAGTGAGCATTTCAATCTATCCTATGTTTGGGCTTTATATATTTAAAATTTAAGAAAAATATATATTTAAGTTGAAATTTTATTAGAAAACTAGGCTTATAATCCCACAATACAATATTGTAGAAATGCCTAAGAGGTGAGAACTTATGCTTGTAGCCCGAAGAAAATAGTAATCTTAGTTCCTAAGTCTTGGTAGCTTTAGCGAGGGCCAAAGCACATCCTAAATGTAAGCGAAGATGGATATATAATTTACCTTCACAATAGAGGGTAAACCACCAGATTGTTGGACTTATAACTGCCTGGAGTGGCAGCCAACTAACTCCTTCTACATTTTAAAACCATGTGGTCAGGTCATATGATTTTGAAAGATGGTTAGGTTACTTTTATTTAGAAGGAGAATAAAGTTCTTAAACCCACTCCCTAATAAACTAGAGCATGAGTGGTATGAACAATGACTTAATCTAATGCAAATTTTTCAATTTTTATTTGATTTTTGACTCTTTATTTTGACAAAGGCTAAAGAATTTTCTTATGTCTAAATGCATGATGAAATAAAGTTATTGGCTAAATCAAAAACAAAGATGTATTTTCCACCACAGAGGAGACCCTCAAAGGTCAAGTCTTTCCCTATCGTGCAAGGATGGAAACCCTCTTTTAGCAAAAGTGAAATAAGATGATATGCATGATGTTAAGCATACAACATCTAGCTAAGGGGTTGCTAAATATTTTAATTATTTTGATTTAATACCTAGACTTTATGTGAGGTTATGAGTTATTTAGAAAATTTAGTTATGAGTTATAGTTAGGGTAGAAAATTTATTTTTTCCTAAGAGACTAATCTGATCTAGGCACATATTAAATCACTATATATGAAGAAACTAGAAAAAAAATAAACCATTTATATTGCAAAATTGTAAAGAAAACATTAAAAAATTTATAAACCCAACATAAAAAAATAATAGGCTCGCGGTTATCACGACAAAAAGAAAAATGGGGTAGCTCTACCCTTATACAACCCACTATATGAAAGAATAATTACAATTTGTATAAAAGAATAAATGTTATGGGGGTCTTCATTCTTCATATCTCCCTCATTCCTTCATTTGGGTTTGCTTGCTTCAAAAGCATCACAGGGGCCTCCAATGACAAAACCTTCTATCCACCACTCATCCTGATCTCCCATAACACTAATCCTAATTCCTAAGGCAAGATTACATCAAAAATAGTAAAAGTAAATCTAACTACACTTGCAAAATAAGTGTAAGCTAAACAACCATACAACCCAAGCAATTATATGTATAATTTAGACTTAGCACCTTACACATGGGTCACCAAGTCCACCTGATCTAATTTAGATTATGCTTAGGGGTTAAGCAACCTACAAAAGAGAGCATTTATATTTATTTTTAAGCGCCCCTTAAGCACAATCTTCTGTATAAAATATGATTAGGCTAATCACGGCCTAACATTCAGTCTATGAAGTATACACCCTAACATCTAATCTATAATAATACATCATAAAATCAATTATATATCAAACCATGCACTGCCCTAACATAAGGCTAAAAGTGGTGACTTATTCTAAGCTATGTGTATTAAGGCTTATGTGGTATGCCTTAACTAGGCTTTATTATAATTTTCTAAGTAAGAAAGGATTTAATTTCAAGGATGGTTTCACTTTAAGTGGCTTAATTGATTTATGAGTTTTACTTAATATTTTATTTTATTTCACTTGATTTACACTTAACAACTAATTGTTATAAAGAGGAAAAAAAGAGGATCACTCTTTTTTTATCCATATCTTAAGTCACATCTAAAGCAAATTAATTAAATGACTTCTCTTTAGTGAATGGATTATTATATATTTAAATTAATCCTAAGTTTAGGTTCATTTTAAAAAGATTTATTCAATAAGAAAGACATCTTAAGATTAATTGGAGTTAATTACCATCACACAACATATGTTTATTCATTTCTTTCCATCATATGTAGCATGCATATGATTAGATCCTAAATATATCTATACAGGAAACATGTTCTAGGCACACTTAAATGCATGATGCATAAATGAGTTTTATAGAAAAAGAGGATTCTCATTCATTAGCTAAATACACATTCAAATGTATGAAAGTTCTAAGAAAATACTTTGCCATTATTTGACAAGGAGAACGAGGTAGGAACCTCCTTGGGGCTACTTAAAGTCGTGCATCCCCGGGTGTCCAGACTAGTTATACCGGCTATTCTTAAATACATATAGATGTATAAACAACTATAAGAATAAAAAATCATGCAAAAATTATATTTTTGTTTTGAATTATGCACATGGAATAAGATGAGATTTTTATTCATTAGCCAAATGCACACACGAGTGTATAAAAGTTATAAGCAAGTACTTCGCCATTGTTTATCTAGGAGAATGAGGTAGGAACCTCCTTGGAGCTACTCAAAGCCGTGCATCTCCGGCTATCCAGACTAGTTATACCCGCTATTCTTAAATACTCATGAGTGTACAAACAACTACAAGAATGAAAATGATACAATAATTGTATTTTGATTTATTTATACATGTGAGGTAAAATTCTATCTAATTCTAAAATGGATATACATAAGAATAAACCTAAGCAAGTGTTGTGTCCTTTTCAAATGAACTATACACTTGTTAATATTCATATCCTTATATAAATTTATGAAGACTAATGAAAAGAGAACTTCATATCACATGTTCTAAGTTGTAAGCACATACAAGCTTATAAATACTTATAATTATCATTACTTCATGTGTTATAGTTGATTTATATACTTTTCAAATAATTTTCTATTTAATAGTGATAATAGCCACTCATATTTTTAATTAAGTCAACACATGCAAATTTGACATAAAGAAAATCATTTATTTTTAATTGATTTTTGAAAAAAATGAATGCTTGAATCAAGTGGCATGCAATATTTTAATATGATTGGAAAGAAATAAAGAAACACAAGCATGTAATTTCATTCAATCCAACTAATTCCTTAGGACAATCACATTAAATAAGCTTATTTAAAATAAACCAAAGTTTCTTAAAGTCAATTTTGATTTCATGTTTAACTTAATTTAAGAGAGATGTAAGAAAGAGGTGTTTGATAATCCTAATCCCATTCCCCATATGTGTAAATTAATTTGATTTAATAAGAAGCAATCAAATGATTTTTATGGATTGATTAAGTTAAGCATGGATTAAATCAATTAATTAACCCTTACCTATGTTACCTTAAGATAATTGATTAAATAATTATGAGCTAATATAAAATGCAAATGAATTGAAAAGTAAATAGCAATGCTCCTATGAAATGAAATGGGCTTAATGCAATTAGCTCATAATCATTTAATAATTAAGCTTAAGGAACTATTTTATTTACTTTCATGATTTTCTCACACATGAGCTAATCATAATTTTATTAAGCTCTTTAGATTATTGAACACCTAAAGCTCTACCCAAGACGGATTATGAAAAAATCAGATTTAATTTTATTTTTAAATCAATTAAACCAATAATTGAATTATTCTATCTCTCTAAAAGAGACTAGTTAATAATTATCTTGAAATGAGATGGGCTTAAGGGAAAAGGTAGAGAAGAGGTCCCCACCTATTTTCATAAGCCATCCGCTGGATTGAGCATGATTCAATATGATTTGAATTCCAATTTAGCTCATTAAGTTTCTAATTAGTTAATTAATTAATAATTAGGACTTTAGTTGAAAAGAAAGAAAAATTAGAGAAAGGATTAAGAGGGAGGCACCAATCCACTTCCATAAGTCTCCTTACTATTCAACAGTGATTAGAATCAAAATAATTAATTAATCACTATTCATATGCTTAATCACCCCTTAATAAAGTTAAGAGGATAATTAGTACTTAATCAGTCAATCCTCCTAATTTAACAAATAATAAATCCCCAAAAAATTAGAGGATGTAGAAGTCATCCTATCAAACATTCTTAAAAATTTTGGGATTAATCACTTGAGAGATTAAGAGTAATTAAGCTAATTAAGTTTTTTATTAAACTCTAATTAAGCTTTATTTACTACTTGAAATCCATCGGAAATATTTTTTTTATTAAATTCTTCTTTGAAATACCTTTAAAATGAGCCATTATTTGTAATTTTTGGAGTTTTCTATAATTAGTTGTGAATTATAGAAGATTTCAGCCCAAAAATGGATTAATTAACTCTAATTAAAGCCCTAATCCCATCAGTGCCATGTGGCATGCTGACGTGGAATGCTTTCCACGTGGCGTGATGAAATTGGGTATTAAAATAGTCACATCGTGGAGTCAATCGGCGGCATCACTTTCGTGGACCATCTAATCTAAGATTAGATGACCATGATTAATCTCAATTTATAGTGAATAATCAAGGGATTTAAGAGTGATTTAATCATGGCCATCCATTCTGATCATGTGAATGGATGACCATGATCTTTCTCCTTCATGAGCGGCAAAAGACGGATGTCATCCATTTTTCTCCATCCTATCCCACCAGCTTACTAGAGCTTGGATTGATTCCAAAATGAGCTTACACTATCAAGGGAAGGAGAGGAACACATCCAATGGCTAAGATTGCATGACATACACATTTGATTTGGGTATAGATGAAGCCCATTGAAGCTTAGGCCTTGATTTGGAGTAGATCCTCGGGCAACCAATCCACGCACTTTGGAGCATCGGTCTTTAACTCGAGCTTGCTAGCTTTGGAGCTTGGGAAATGATTTGGATAGCGATATGTGCGTGGAAGGTGTGTGCAAAAGGAATTAAAGTTTAGTGGTGAAATGAGAGAGCTTGAATCGAAATCAACCTCCCTTATTTTGGTTTGGAAATTGAGAAGAATGGGGGAGCTAAGGAGCTTGGGGAATGGTTGTGGGAGACTCTCTTCACTCTCTCTGGCTCAAAAAAGATGAATGATGCAATTCTCGTCTGAATTGAAGGGATATACCCTTTTAATTGCTAAGGTGGACGGACAGGATTCAATCCCATTTTCTTACCTGTCAGCCACCGTTAGACCACCAAAATTGTCTCCATCAGGTCCACGTGGCTCACCAGAAGTGGGGGAAGGCTTGGGAGGTGGCTCAAGGTATGATATGGGGAGATTTCTTTTCCTTTGTCCATAGGTTGCTCGGTTTGCAAAGGAGGTGAGTTAACTCACCTTCCCTTGGTTCATGGAAAGTCCTAGTATGCTTAGAGTGGGCTATGAAGGTTAGGCATGCTTCATTTGGCAATTGGATGGCTTCCTAAGTGATGGCAGAGTGGGCTTTGCCATATGGGGGAAGGAATCCAATGCAAAGAGGTTTGTCTATGGCTAATCCCCTTGGATGGGGCCCACTTGGCTTATGGGTGGATTTTGGGCTGATCTAGGGTCAATTTGGGTTGGGTTTGGTCAGCCATCAAAGTCCCATGGGTTGATTTTGAGTGCTTAGGCTTCATTTGGTCAAATAGATTCATATGGGTTCATGTTGGGTTGGTTCATTGATCAAATTGGGAACAAAAAAGTTCAAATTTGGTTCAAATGATTTAGTTTGGTTTAGGTTTGATTTTGGCTCATTTGAAATTAAATATTAAATTCAAATTGAGTTTTGGTTGTTGTTCAAATGGTTTAATAAAAAATTTGGCTTGATTTGATTTATTTAAATTTGCTACAAGTTAATCAAATTGGTCAAATTATGGCTTTGGTCGAGTTCAATAAACAATTTGAAATGAACATGGGCCATTGGTTGTAATTAATTTGGGTTAGATTGTGATTTGACTCATTTTAGCTTTTTAGTCCAATTTGGGTCAACTTTAAATAGTGAATTAGACTGGTATGGCTTAATTGAGGGTTTGTTCATGTTTAATCATTGATTATGAGTTGGTTTGGATCAATGGTTTCAATCAATTTGGTATATGGTGAGTTTTGGCTAATTTAGTTTTCATTTGGGCTAAAAGTTTACTTGGTCAAAGAACCAGGTTGACTTGGTTTAACCTAATTCAAGGTAGTTGATCATCCTAGGGTGATTGTTGGTCATGATATGAGGTTTTGATGAGATTAGTTCAATCCAATTTGGGTTGGATTAGAATTTGGCTCAAAAAGGGTTCGTTAGATCACTTTGGGTCAAGTGGACCTAAATGGGTATTGGTTTGATTTTGACTTGATTCAAGTTTAGTTGAACTCATATGTGAGCCTAGGATTAAAATAAAAATCTAAGCAATCAATTTGGAGTCTCGGATTTTGGCTCATTTGAAGTTTTCAAGTCAAAAATGCTAACTTGGGCTTGACTTGAGTTTGGTTTGATAATTATAGTTTATATTTATATTTGACTAAATAATTGATTCATGAGAAAATCCATTAATTTTGGCTTGATTTGGATAGGATTTGTCCAAGTCCAAGAAATTGGCTAAAAAGGCTCGAATTAGATTTTGGTTTAATTCTGGATTTGATTTTGGTTATTTGGATTTATATTTGTGGGCTTCAAAAATTTGCCACCGACCTCTCGATAAAAATAGTATGAATTATGTGTTAGTGAAATTTTCATAATGCAGATGTAGTAGTGGATAAGACATTACCCAGAAATTTTGCCCTCATTTTGTGAGGAATTTAGATCTGATTCCAGGTTTCCTATAGGCACAAGCACCTATAGTTAATTACCCCTCCCAATACTGAGAGAGAACTTTCGATTAAGGCTAGTCATTGGATCGTTAAATGTGTAGCATATAGTAGCAGCATGTGGAGTTTAAACTTTGGGGTTTAGAGTTTATGAAATTCATCACCGTAAGCTTAAAGCGGATGATTGGGGGAATGATGACGCACCCAATCAAGATCCCATGGTTCCATCATCTTGAGTTGTTGTTGTGGTCTACTTAGTGAGGAGGTAGTCGACCCAACCTAACTAAAGGACCCTTGTCAACAGCCATGGGTTGCATCATCTATGGAGACCTTGTAGACCTGGGGTGATATTTGTCTAAGGAGATAGGCTTAAGTCTACCTTAGCTGATAGATGAATTTTTGCCCTATCAAGTGCACCATATGATTCACAACTCAAAGAAAAGAGCCATTGGGAGCATTAACTATAGGTGTAATATGATGGTGTTATTTGGTGGCGACCAGGTCAAGGACTCTAGTGTTGCATCATATATGGAGCTACTAGCCAAGCCATGCAGTCAGAGGACACAAGTCTCATCCTTAGTGGAATGAGATTGATTGAGAGTAAACATAGTTGTGTACTTGACTTGACATTGGCTCCTTGTGAGCTAGAATTTTCTTAATTTGTCACCTCCAACAAACAATTACAAAATGTGGGTTATATTTTAGCTTTAGGTTTTTTTTTTTAAATGTTGATGATTTTTATTTGGTCATTTATAGCTTAATGACATGTTAGATGTTACATTTGAATTGATATTTTATTTACATTAATTTGATTTAAAATTTTAAACATATTTTGATGGTAGTATCCCCTCTGGTTGAAATCTCCATTCAACACATCCACCATCGGGGTGTTGATCATTTAGTTTGTTTGATATTTTAGTTTATTATTTCAGATCTTTTTTACTCCAATAATTTAATAATAGAGAATTAGATCTACTATCATGTGACATAATTAACTTCTTAGATGTTTTACTGAGTTGAAATTCATATAATATTATTATTAGATTTTAAGATTTTGTTAACCCAGACCCAGTCCCAAGACCCAACCGGGATGATTCATTGTTTCAAAATTTATAGTCCTCTAAACCTTGTCAACTCTAGCTTAAGCATAGAAGATCGGGATGAGGACTTTACTCTTGAGGGTTTAAACTTGAGAAATTACATTAACAATGATGTTGGTAGATTTATCTTTTGTAATTCTATGACAGACTTAACTTTTTAGATTTTATTAAGTTGAGAATATTATCATAGTACATTAGATTTTTAGGTTTTGTTAACCTGGACCTGGTCCTAAGATCCAACTAGGAATCAACCTGCGCAGCATCCTCAGACATTAAATTTATGCATTCAGCATAGTGTCAATGCCCATGTTGGTTACTTAGAATACTTGTATGAATTTGGAAAGATCAAATTGAATTGAAGATTATTTTATATTTTGTACAAGAATTCATCTCTTTTAAATGATTGCACAAATTCTGAAGCACTTGAATTGAGTGATAGTTGGCTCCATAATTTATGCAAAATTAATATATTTGAAGTCTATTTAGAATTTAAGCCAACGACTTTTGTTTGTTTCTAATTTTGTATTGCAGATTCGGTGATGTTAAGTATTTTAACTCTTATTCAATTATTTAGATTAATATTCATTTGTTTGTATTGGATAGACATCTAACTTATTATTATTATAAACTATTATTGACTTGGTATATTGAAAGTTAAATCTTATCTTACATCAACTTGGTATATTAGAATTAGTTCAAATTATTGATCTTATTACTCATTTAAGCTTCAAAGATTCTTATTTAACTATTTCATTTTAATTAATTATTAATTTCTACTTTGATAAAATTACTGACATCCTCTTTCGTCCCACATGGGGGCTGCCGAGTGTGAGCCTTCTACCATGCTTAAGAAAGCATGCATAGTCAGTGTCTTACGACACTATGGCTTAGAGAATCTTCTAAACCCACCACGCTTAAAAAAGTGTGCATAGGCCTTCAATATCTGTGTTTGGAATAAAATTCGGCAGCCTCCCGGCATCATCCTCTTATAGCTTCGAGTGCTAAGGCCTTCCAACCACGATTATGGGAAGCATGCATGATCAGTGTCTTGTGACACCATGATTGAGTTATTTTCCTGCACCTACCACACTTATGAAAAGTATCACATAGGCCTTCAAACCTGTATAAAAAGGATCCTGATTTCCTTGACATGCTAAATAGTATGCATGAGAACTTATGTCTAGTAAATATCTGTAATTACATTAAAATAATAAGTACATGATTTTAATTTGCTATGCAAGCATATGTAGAGGTATGTGGAATGAAATTCGGCAACCTCCTGGCATCATCCCTGTGTAAGAGGCTACATTGGGAGTGATATATCCTTTGCACCATGCTTATGGGAATTCTGCATGGTAGGTGTGTTGCGGCACTACAGTTGAGTAATTTTCTAAATCCACCATGCTTAAGAAAGCATGCATATGCCTTCAATACCTACATAAATAACATTTAAAATGAAATTAGCACTTCCCGATGTCATCCTCGTGTAGGGGGCTGCATTGGGAGTGTTATGACCTTCCCACCATGCTTATGGGAAGCGTGCATGGTAGGTGTCTTGCGACACCACGGTTGAATGATTTTTTTTGCACCTACCGTGCTTATGAAAAGTGTCTCATATGCCTTCAAACCTATATAAGAGACATCCCGATTTTCTCATCATGCTGAAGCAGCATGCACGAGTACTTATGTATAATAGATTTCCCCACCGTGTTGAAACAATCACGAGCGAGTACTTAAAATTATAGCATTCATCACAATTTATCTTTTACATATACATTGAGCCGATGACGGAGTTTCTAGCATGGTTGAGGAGAGAAAGGGAGGTGGACAACATTCAAAAGCAGGGGAAAATTCCATAAAACCACAAATAGTGCATTAAACCAATACCAATCAGTGATGTAATACCCCTGACAACACAATCTCTCCATAGCCAAATCAACCAGTGCAACTTGGGTTCCCACGAAAGTGAGCTTTTGAGATTCTAACCACTTCTATGTTTGCTTGAACAATCCAATGTCCCCCATATATGTAGCCTTATCCACACCAATAGAATCTTAAACTACATGAAGGAACCTCATTTCCATGAAAACAAATAAAGTGGTAAGATTTTCACCATATCTAGGTCAAAAAGAGCACATCCCTTCGCAGTAAAAGAATCAAATATTTTAGCACAGTGAGTAGAAAGCCAAAACCTAGCTTGATATAACAGTTATTTAATATGACCGAGTCATAGGAAAAAAAATACAACCAAATCTAACCAACTATCCAACCAACTAACAAAATAGCTCCAAAAATTCAATCAAATAAATCCAAAATCAGGCTTTATAACCAACTAACTCATTCCCTCACAATAGTGATCCAAACCCAATAACAATCCCAAGAGTGATAGCAACATCTCCACAATGATGAATAAATGAGAACTAAAAATTTTATGAAGAAGCCCGACACCCCTTCCATGTTCATCACCAACGAGATCTCCAAGTAGAGATTAATACTTTCTAGCAACTCAACTAGCGACACAAAATGAGAGACATAGAAGAGCTTGGCTATGTTCGACTAACTCCGGGAGCTGAGTGATCAGGAGGAAAAGAAAAAATAGCATGCCCATAATCAGTTAAGAGAAGAAAGAAAGGGGATCTGAGTTCAACGACACGTAGTTGTCTTGACTTTATATGACAAATTGGGAAGGATAGAAGGTGGGTGACTTCGGGTAGTTGAGGAGTGGCAACAGAGGCTCTCTTGCTGCATGGAGCTCGATCTCTACATGGTTGGTTCGGGTAGGAGGAAGGAACGAACATGAGTCCTTTTGGCTAGAAGGAGGAAGTAGATGGGAAAGAGATGCTCGTACGGTTGTGAGGAAGGAACAGACAAGGGATCTGTTCAGCTGACCTACAGTTTTTCATTCAAGAGGGGAACGATATCAAAAGGGTGGCTCGGGATGCTCGACTGAGAGCTCCTGTGCGGCATGAATGAGGGTTATCAAGCTATTGGAGTTGTCTTAGGGTTTGGTAATAGGATTATTTATAAAGGCATTTGTTTATTTGAATAAAATCAACCCTAGTCGTAATTTTTATGATGATACTATTATATAATCGATATATATGTTAATTGTAAGTTCGATGTTTCAAACATGGTGTGATCCGTCTCATAGTCGGAGGACGTTTGGTTCAAGTTGGTGCCGAATTAGTTCATTTTCAGCTCAAAATTATGCCTATCGCTTTCAACCGCTTGACATTTGTGTAAACTCATCCGAATTGAACACATATAGTTTCATTTGATAGATTTTGATATTTCAATGCTAATGGTGTGTGATGAATTTTATTTCTCAAACCTCTTCCCTTTTTTTAGGGGAGATATCTAAAAAATAAAATACACCGCGTGGATCCACAGATATTTTTATTAAAGTGATTGGGTATGACATTAAGGAATAGTGTACTATCTCAAAAGATAGAAGTCACCATCTTATAATGGACCTAATCACCTAATAAGGACTCCTAAGGATGATGGGTCTTCGAATGTACTAGAGATTCCTCCCCTACTTTATATGGAAAAGTAAAGTATGATTTATTTTAAATCGGGTTCATTAAATTCCCTATGGAGGCAAGCCCACATAGTTAATTACATCCTAAGGAATAAGATTCCTTAAGAATACTCTCAATTAAGATAAATGATCATTATATTCAAAGATTTTAAAGATAGGACTATCAATCAATTAGTTATTTTTAGAAGATCACGTGGGATTGATCAAGAGAAAAGAGTTCTTATCGAAACCAAAAAGAGATGGGTAAAGGATGTTTATGATACTAGGAAACCTAGTAAACATTCCAAACTATCCTATGATTGGGCTTTATATTTTTGAAATTTAAGAAGAATTATTTATTTGAGTTGAATTTTTATTAGAAATTTAGAGCTTATAATTCCACAACACAAGATCATGAAAATGCCTAAAAGGTGAGGATTTATTCTTATAGCCCGTAAAGGCAAATAACAACCTCATATCCTGAATCTAGGGAGCTTTGGTGAGGGCTAAGGCATGACCTAAATCTAAAAAGAAAATGTGTATATAGTTTATCTCCACAAGAGAAGATAAATCACCAGTTGTTAGACTTACAACCGCCTTGGGGTGATCGCCAACTAACTCCTCCTATGATTTTAAATACACGTAGGCAAGTCTTATGCTTTTACAAGATAGCTAGGATGTTGTTTATTTAGAGAAGAGACTAAGTCCTTAAACGCACTCTCTAAGAGACTAGATCATGTAGGGCATGAATAATGACTTAATCTAATGAAATTTTATTAAGTTTTATTTTGATTTTTGGACAATGTATTTGACACAGGCTATGAGATTTATATGCATAATGCATGAGAAATTGATTATGGGCCAAAATCAGCAAGAAGGAGGTGTGTTTCCACCATTGACTCTTAAAGGTCGAGCCATATTCTCTGGCAAAGGTGGCAGCCCTCTATTAGCAAGAGTGAAGCAAGATGATTTTATGCATGATGTGAGACATACAACATCCAGCTAAGTGGTTACTAAATCTTTTATTATCTTGATTTATGTTCTAGGCTTTAGGTGAGGTTATGAGTTATTTAATTTTAATTTTGAGTTGATTAATTAGATAGAAAATTTATTTTTCTTCGCATCTTGGCCATTCATCAATGCAAATCATGCCATCTTAATGCACAAGCTAAAAAATCAAATAAATTATATATATAAATATTAAAAAAAAATAATTCATGTTATGAGTCTTCATTCTTCATTCTTCATTCTTCATTTCTTTATTTCTTTATTTCTTTATTTATTTATTTATTTCTTTCTTTCTTTCTTTCTTGTGGTTGGTTGAGATGTAGTTTGCTCCAAGGCTTGACATGGTGTATAAGACTTGGCCTTATGACCAATGTTCATCCTAATCCCCCATAACACTCATTCCAAATCTTAATTGTAAAATTACATTAAAATGAGAAAAGTAAATCTAACTAAACCTACAAAACAGAGATTAGCTAAACATACCACACATCCCAAGCATGTATATGAATAATTTGGACTTAGCACCCCACACATGGGTAACCAAGTCCACCTATCCTAATTTGGATTATTCTTAGGGGTATAAGCAACCTGCATAATAAAAGCATTTATATTTTTATTATAGTGCCTCTTAAGCACAATCCCCTGCAGAAGACATGATTAGGCTAAGATCGCACTACCATCTAGTCTACGCACATACACCCTACCATCCAATCTAAAAATATTACATCACAAATTAAAATCAGGCATCAAACCATGCAACGCCCTAACATAGAGCTAGAAATTGTGACTTAGCCTAATGTGTGTGCCATTTAAGACTTGTGTGACATATCTTAGCTAGGCTTTAAAGTTGGAATTTTCTAAGTGTGAAGAGATTCAACTTAGAGGGTGGTTTCATTTTAAGTGGTTTAGTTGATTTGTCAATTTTATTTGATGATTTGATTTGGTTTGAATGAACCTACACTTAATTACTAAGTGTTGTAAGAGGGAAAAGAGAAGAGAACTTCTCTTTCATCCCTACCTTAAGTAATTTCTAAGGTAGATTCATTAGTGATTTCTCTTTAGTGAATATTTTATTATGTGTTTTAATTATTCCTAAGTTTAGATTTTCTCTAAATAAACTTATTCAATAAGAAAGGCATCTTAGGATTAATTAAGGTGAATTACTATCACATAACACACAACCATTTATTTCTTTTCACCATGTATACCATGCATATAAATGATCCTAAACATAGCTACACATGCAATCCAAGTCTTAGCACACCTTAATGAAGAATGCAAAGAGATGTTGTTTAAGAAAATTTGGATATTTCATGAATGCATGCATTTTTATTAAGTAGAAAAGAGGGACTATTTTATCCATTAATCAAATGCACATTTACATGTATAAAAGACATAAGTGAGTATGACGCCATTATTTTCTACACCAGAGGTGTAAGGTACAAGACATACTTTCGGCTACTTAAAGCCTTGCAACCCCGAGATGTCCAGACTAATATACCACTTTTCTTAAATACATGTGCATATACAAAAAGAAATCAAATGGATGAAAAATCATGCAAAAATTTTTTTTATTTGACTTGGTTTTACAATTTATATGTGTAAATGTACAAATCCTTCTTAAGTCATAACATGGAAATGCATAGGAATAGATTCAAGCAAGTGTTATGTTCTTTTCAAATGAACTATACACTTTATAAATCCTATACAAGTCCGTGTTAAGAGAGGAGAAGAAAGTCACACAAAATACATCTTATGTTATAATCACATGCAAGCTTATAGTATTTATAAGTAGCATACCTTCATTTGTAATATTTGATTTATAGGTTTTGAAAATAATTTTTGATTCAATAATGATAATAGCCACTCATATTTTTAACTTTAGCCAAAACATGCAATTTGACATAAAGGAAATATTTTATTTAATTTATTTTTTTTAAAGATATGAATGCATGATTTCATATGGCATACAAAATTTAACATGCTTGGAAAGAAATAAAGTGATGTAAGGATATGATTTCATTCACCCTAGTTAATTCCTAAGGACAATCCTATAAGATAAGATTATTCAAAGTGAATCAAAATCTCTTAAAGAGACTTTTTTTTTTTAAATTTGATTTGAAAATGATTTGTGAGAAAGGGTTTGCTGGTCCTAAACCATTTTCTACATGTGTGAATCAATTTAGTTTAATTTTAAAACAATTAGATTGATTTTATGTTTTGTTTAGGTTATGTGAATTAAATCCATTAATTACCCTACCTATACCACTTTAACATAATTAATCAAATATTATGAGCCAACATGATATGCAATCACATGAAATTTAAATCAATAATGCACCTAAGAAAGAAAGGGGCCTAATGCAATTGGCCCACAATTATTGATTAATTAAACTAAAGGGATTAATTAAGTACTTTCATAACCTTCCCACACATGTGAGTTAGATTATAAATTTCTTAAACTTACTTTAGTCTTTTGAGCACTTAAGGATCTACCCAAGATTGAGATTGATTAATTTCAAATTGGTTTTGAAAATTTAATTAGATTAATGTTGACCTCATTTTTAGAAGGACCTCTCAACCTCTCCATCTTAGACATAGGACTTCTCTTAGACACTAAGAGTTCCTTAGTCTTAAGGCACTTCTAGTGATTAGGTGAACACTCAACCTAACATTAGAGACTTAGAAGAATTAGCCATAGGAATAGGTCTTGCCTTAGGGGTGTTAGGAAAGTTTGCCTACCCTATAGCTTGAACTAAATCCTCACCTCCTTCTTTCAAGTCAAACTCCAAATCAATTCTAAATCAAATCCAAATCAATTTCAACTTCAAATCAACTTCAACCTCAAATCAACTCAATTAATTTTCTCAAATCATGAATCAATTACAAATGATTGAAACCCATGACTCAATTCACAAATATAAGTTTGATTTCATCTCATGACTTAGCTCAAATCAAATTCAAATCAATTCAAATCTTTTCTAATTTATATTCTCATTTATATTTCACAAATATAAATGAGCTAAATACAAAACCAATTCAAATCAAACTCAACATCAATTCAAATTCAGAATTTTGTCATTGTGTCATTATGTGTCAAATTCTCATTTAATTCAAGTATACTAAGATCATATAAATTCAATACCCAAATATAAGGAAAATTCAAAACTCAAACCCAAATCTAATCAAAATCCAACCTTTCAAGTCAAATTCTTGAACTCGATCAAATCAAGCCAAACCTTTGATTTTTCTTCATGATTCAATCAATCCTTCAATCATGAATCCAAATATAAACATAAACTTCAATCATCAAATAAAAAACTAAATTCAAAACTTAAACCCAAATCAAACTCATGTTCAGCTCTTTGAACTTGAAATTATCAAATGAATCAAAACCCATTTTACTCCAAATCACTTGCAAATTGATTTATATTTTAATCATAAGTCCATATGTGAGTTTAACCAAACTTGATTCAAGCCTTGATCAAGTCAATTAACCCAGTTAGGCTCACTTGACCCAAAGTGACCTAAAGTATCCTTTATGAGCCAAATTCTAATCCTACCCAAATTGGATTAAACTAAGTGCACCTAAGCCTCACATTGTGAGCAACAATCATCATGAGGTGATCAATCACTCAAATTGGGTCAAATCAAGTCAAACTTATGGGTTGACCAAGTCAACACTTAACCAAAATGAAACCTAAACTTGCCAAAATCCACCATAGGCCAAATTGATTGAAACCATTGATCAAAACCAATTCATGTTCAATGTTTGAACTTGACCAAGTCATCATTTGAGCCTAACCTAGCTCAATTGGCCACTTGACCCAAGTTGACCCAACTTGACCTAAAAAGTCAAAATGTGTCAAATCTCGATCTAAGTCAAATTGATTGCAACCAGTGGATCAAATTCATTCCAAACCACTTGTTGAACTTGACCAAAGCCTTAATTGGCCAACTAGACTCAACCTAGCCCAATTGACCATGAACCCAACTTGACCTAAAAGGTCAAATTGAGCCAAAATAAAATCAAACCAAAATTGATTGAAACCAAAGATTGCAACATATTTCAAATGACGAACCAAACCTAAACCAACCCATGACCTAACCCAATTGGGTCAAATTGGTCAAATTGGCCAACTTGACCCATTTGACCTAAATAAAATCAAATGAACCAAAATCAATTATAAACCAATTTGAACCAAACCAATGATGCTAAAACATTTAAATGGTTATATGAACTTGACCCAACCCTTAGTTTGACCCAATTTGACCAATTGATCAACTTCACCCAAGTTGACCCATTTTGACTTAAATGGGTCAACATGAGCCAAATGATATCAAATCAACTCTAAATTCCTTGAAATTTGGACCAACCTAGTTTCAAACTATTCTAAATCTGCCTAAAATGAAATTAAAGCAAAATGACCATTTTACCCCTAGGTCAAGGGGTAACCTATGGCCAATTCCACTTGGAATTTGGTCATATCCTTTTCATGGCCACTTGGCACCCTCTTAGTGGACCAAGTGGACACTAATGAATGTGGTGCACATGCCCCAATGGGTTTGGGTCAGCCAAACCCAACCCAAGCCCAAAATAGACCGTCCACTTGGAAATTCTCCACATGGGATCACTCCTCCACTCAAATGAGCACATGGGAACTTCACCACTCCACTCCTCTGGGGAAATCGAATCACATGGCATCCAAAATGGCCAAAAAAAATCAACCAGTTTGATCAATTTGACCAAAATGACATATGCAAGCTCAATTGTTTGATCCTTCTAGGGGGAGATATACTCCTGCTAATTTCACTTGAACTTCATGGATTCATACTCAATTGAGCTTAGGGAACTCAGAGCAAGCTTCTCCAAGTTCCTCCAAGCTTCTTCAAGCATTTCCAATTCTCCATTCTCAGTTTCTTCAAGCTGAAAATAAGGGAGGTAGGAAGGAATTCCACTTTGGTCAATTCATCACCATAGCTCAATTCCTCCTTCAAGCACCTTCAGAAGCTTCAATCAAGCTTACCCAAGGTGTTTCCTAAGTGTTCAAGCCACGAGAAGAGGGGTCTAGACCAAAGCTGCAAGTCTAGGAGGAGGACTTTGGCTAATTGGAGGATCAACTCAACCTCAAGCCCTCAAACCTTCAACAGGGTTTCATCTTGACTAGACAAAGCTACCTCGATGGCTGGGAGCACCGGTGATAGCCTCCGGTGAGGTACTATTCAAAATCGAGCTTACGTTAGATTTTCTTTGGTCCTTCGTGAAGAGAAGTGTGACCTCAAGTGAATTTGATCATTGTATGTCTTGCTTATCCCTTCTTAATGGTGTGTGATCAATCCTTACTCAATCCGAGCTCAATCGAGCTCGGATCAAGCCATGGAGGATGGACATTTTCCATCTCCGCTGAGGGGCGAGGAATCATGAATCATGGATCATCCATCCTGCGTGTTTTGGATGGACGGTTCGATTAAAATGCGTGAGATCCCTATCTTATTAGAACCGGTGAAATCGATCCTGATCTTGATCGATAGCCGGGGAGAAATCACAGAAGCACGCCTGCGCGATTGGATGTGACAACTTAAATAATCATCACGCCATGTAAGCCGGCACGGCACCACACCGAGATTAGTTATATAATTAGCGATTTAATTATCTAATAATCATAGAATCTTCAAAAATACATAACTAAATGTTGAAAAATTAGAAAAATACAAACTCAAATGCATTTTGAAGATATTTCAAAGGAGAATAATATGAAATTAAGTTTAATTGATTTTGAATAATAAATTTCATGCAATTTGGGTTTTATTATGAATATAATTATGTAAATTACTCCTTAATTATTCTATTGATTAATTCTAAACTTCTCAGGTATGTTTAATGGGATGGTTTCTTTTTTTTTTGGTGAATTTATTAATGGTTTAATTAGGTAATTTTCTTGATTCCTCTAATTACTCTCTTAATTAATTAAATGATTAATTAATTAAATAGTGATAAATTCATTAATTAAGTTTCTAATTACCTTAGAATAGTGAATGGACTTAGGGAATGAGATTAGAGTTATTTCCCAAATCTTTTCCCCAAAGTTTATTTCACTTGGATAAATATAATTAAGGTGCAAATTAATTAAATAACTTATTCACTTTATTAAATGGCTTAATTAATCAAAATTTCAAAGATTAATCCATAAAACTAATCACTTAATCAATCCTTTCTTGGGTAGATACTAAGGTGTTCAATAACTTAAGTAGCTTAAAGAAATCATATCTAACCCATATGTGTGGGAAGGGTTATGAAAGTACTTAAATTAAACCCTTTAGCTTAATTAATCATTAATTGTGATCCAAATGCATTAGGCCCCTTTCTTCTTAGGTGCATAACCAATTTAAAGTCCTTGTGGTTTTATGTCATACATTGGCTCAAAATTATTTTGTTAAATATGTTAAAGTGGTGTAGGTAAGGGGTAATTAATGAACTTAATGTACACCTTAACCTAAACAAAATATAAAATCAATTTAATAGTTCTAAAACTAAACTAAAATAACATATAAATGTGGAAGATGGGTTAAGACCAACAAACCTTCTTACATTTCCTAAATTCAAATCAAACTCAAAATAAAATCAAAATCTCTTTAAAATAATTTTGATTCACTTTAATTAATCTTATTTCATAAGATTGTCTTTAGGTTAATTAGGGTGAATGAATTTACATGCCTTCATCATTTTACTTCTTTCCTAGCATGCTAAATGTGAATATCATATGAAAATCATGCATTCATGTCTTTTGAAAAATCAAATTAAAATGAAATATTTTCTTTATGTCAAATTGCATGTTTTGGCTAAAGTAAGAATATGAATGGCTATTATCACTATTAAATCCAACATTATTTTAAAAATTTAGAAATCAAATATTACAAATGAAAGGTGTCCCACTTATAGTTACTTATAAGCTTGCATGTGAGTATAATATGAAATGTGCATTATGTGGCTTTTCCTTCTCTTCTCTTTTAATATAGTTTTGAATAGGATTTGCAAAATGTATAGTTCATTTGAAAAGAACACAACGCTTGCTTAAATACATTTCTATTCATTCCTATGTTATCACTTAAGAGGAATCTTCACATTTTACACATGTAAATTGCATAAACAAATCAAAACAAAACAAATATAAACTTTTTGCATGACCCTTTCTCCATTCATTCCTTTTTGTACATGCACACGTATTTAAGAAAAGTGGTATATTAGTCTAGACATCTCGAGGTTGTGAGGCTTTAAATAGCCCTAAGAAGGTCTTGTACCTTTATTTAGAAAAAATAATGGTGTCATTACTCACTTATGTCATTCATATGTAAATGTGCATATGAATAATGGATAAAAGAACCCCACTTTTCTACTTAACAAAATCATGCATACATGAAACATTCCAAATTTCCTTAAGTAATATCTCTTAGCATTCATTATGAAGGTGTGCTAAATAGTTACATTTGCATGTATAGATATGCTTAGGATTAATCCATATTCATGTTACACATGTTGGAAAGAAAGAAAGTGTTGTGTTTTTGTGATAGGAATTCACTTTACTTAATCTTGAAATTTCTTTCTCTTTGAATAGGTTTATTTAGGGAAAATTTAAACTTAGGATTAACTAAAACACATAATAAAATATTCACTAAGCAAAAATCATTAATGAATCTACTTTAGAAGTTACTTAAGGTAAGAAGGAAAGACAAGTCATCTTCTCTTTTCCTCTCTTCACAACACTTAGTAATTAATTAATTATTAACTCATCAAATAAAATCAACCAAATCAACTAAACAACTTAAATGAAACCACCCTAAGTTGAGCCCTTCATACTTAGAAAACTCTAATCTTAAAACTAGCTAAGACATATCACACAAACCTTGGCACACATTAATAAGTCTCCACTTAGTCCCATGTTAGGGGTGGTGCATGGTTTGATGTTTTCTTTTGTTTTGTGATGTGATGTTTTAGTCTAAATGTTAGGGTGTATGTGCATACTGAATGGTAGGGTGATCTTAGTCTAACCATTATCTTCTATTGGGGATTGTGCTTAAGGGGGCACTGCAATAAAAATATAAATGTTTTTGCTGTGCAAGTTACTTATACCCCTAAGCATAATCCAAAATAGGCCAGGTGGACATGGTTACCCACGTGGGGGGTGCTAAGTCCAATTTATTCATATACATGCTTGGGATTGTGTGGTTTGTTTAGTTAATCTCTATTTTGCAGGTTTTAGTTAGATTTACTTTTTCATCTTTTCATGTAATTTTGTAGTTAGGATTTGGAATGATTGTTATGGGTGAGGGGGGCTAGGATGAGTATTGGTTAATAAGACTATGTCTTATGTACCATATGAAGCCTTTGGAGCACCCACCTTCCAATTAACCAAAAAGAAGAAAGAAGAAAGAATAAAAGAAGAAATGAAGAATGAAGACCCCATAACATGAATTCCTTCTTTGATTATAATTAATTCATTTATAATGAGTTGTATAAGGGTAGAGTTCAAAATTTATTTTTTTGGGTTTTGTCGATGGAGAACCATAATTGACCTCTTATTCTTTTATGCTAGCTTTATAAATTATTTGATGTTTATTTAGCTTGTGCATTAAGGTGGCATATTTTCTTAGTTTTTTTCTTGCTTTGATGAATGGCCGGGATGATGATTAGGCTCTTAGGAAAATAAATTTTCTATCTAACTAATTAATTCAATTAAAAATAAATAACTCATAACCTCACCTAAAGCCTAGTTTAAAAATAAAATAAAAGATTTAACAACCCCTTAGTTGGATGGTGTATGTTCTCACATCATGCATAAAAAGCATCTTATTTCACTCTTATTATGGAGGGCTTCCACCTTTGTCGAGAACTTGGCATGACCTTTAAGAGCCATGAAAACACACCTCCTTTTCTTCTTACTAATTTTGGGCCATAATCTAATTTCTCATGCATTAGGCATATGAATCCTATAGCTTGTGTCAAATGAACTATCCAAAAATGAAAATAAAGCATAATAAAATTTGCATTAGATTTAAGTCATTAATCATGCCCTACATGATCTATTCTCTTAGTGTGTGTTTAAGTACTTAGTCTCTTTATAAAAAAAATAACAACCTAGCTATCTTGCAAAAGCATATGACTTGTCTACATGCATTTAAAATCATAGGAGGAGTTAGTTGACGGCCACCCCTAGGCGGTTGTAAGTCCAAATAGTTGGGTGGTTTATCCTCTCTTGTGGAGGTAAACCAAATACCCATTTTTATCTTAGATTTAGGTCGTGCTCTAGTCCTCGCCAAAGCTCCCTAGATTTAGGTTCTAAGGTTGCTACTTCCCTTTGCGGGTTATAAGCATAAATCCTCACCTCTTAGGCATTTCTATGATCTTGTATTGTGGAATTATAAGCCCTAAATTTTTAATAAAAATTCAACTAAAAGAAATAAATCACTTCAATTTCAAAGATATAAAGCTCAACCATATATTTTGGGATGCCTACTAGGCTTCCAAGTATCGTAAGCATCCCCTACTTATCTTCCTTTGGCTTCGATAATAACTCCCTCCTCTTGATCAATCTCACTTGATCTTCCAAAAATAGCCAATTGATTGATAGTCCTATCTTTGAAATATTTGGAGACAACGATCATTTATCTTAATCGAGAGTATTCTTAAGGAATCTCATTCCTTAGAATGTAATTAACTATGGGGACTTGCCTCCTTAAGGAACTTAACGAACTCAATTTAAAATAAACCTTACTTTAATTTTCCATGTATAGTAGGGGAAGAATCTGGTACATAGAAAGACCCATAGTCCTTAGGGTCCTTATTAAGGTGATTAGGTCTATTTGTAGGATGGTGACTTTCTGAGATAGTACATTCCTCTCATATCGTGCATCACCTTAATAAGAATATTCTGATCTTTGTGGTGTCCCAATAAGCAGTATATTTTTGTGTTCATTTATTCTTTCCAAAGATAGAAAGAAGACAAAAATTTTCACTCTAATTAATTAAGTAGATCATTAGTGGGTTAATCTTTAATTAGGTTTGGATTAAGGAAGAAATGGGGTTTAGGGAATAACTTAGAAAAATATCCCAAACCCATTTAATAAACCTCCTCTTCACTTAAATAATATTTAATTATATCAATTAAGGGATTAATTCACTATTCACATGCTTAATTACTCTTAATTACATTAAGAGTGTGATTAGAGGTTCATTAATTAATTTTTCTAATTAACTCATTAATAAATTCCAAAAAAATTAAGGGAGGCAAAAGTCATCCCTCTAAACATGTCTGAGAAATTTGGAACTAATTAATGAAGTCATTAGAGAGGAATTAAGGTTATTAGATTTTTAATTAAATCCTAATTAAGGAAAATGCACTATTCAAAATCAATTAGAAACAATTTTATTGGATTCCCCTCTGAATTATCTTTAAAATGAACTTGAGTTTGCATTTTTTTGGATTTTCTATATTTAGTTATGAATATATAAAGTTTCTATGATTATTGCTTAACAAATGAAATTAATTAACTAACCCCATAGCCACTTGGGTACATGCGTGCTTTCCATGTGGATGTTATCACATGCCCATCGGATGATGCGCTTTCCCCTAGGCCATCCCATCAAGGATCGGATGGCTAGGATCAAACTCATAGTTATAAATGGATTAAATCAGCAGATCTATGAGTTTTAATTAGGGTCACCCATCCAAAACATGTGGGATGGATGACCCATGATTCATCCACTGGCGTGGGAGGCGTCCGCTCCATGGCTTGAACTCACTTGAGCTCGGATTAGGGATTCAACCCACACCATAAGTGTAAGGAAGACATCCATCTTGAATTTTAATGGGATTACAATTCCCTTTACAAAGGACCAAGCATTTTTTTTAAATTAAGATCGCTTTGAGTCATACCTCGAAGGCTATCATGATAGCTTTGTCAGTGCTCTGAAGGTTTCAAAGTTTAATTTGAAGTAGATCTCTCTTGACCAAGGCTCCCTCTAATGGCTTTGGTCTAAGTCTCCCCTTCTGCTTGGATGGGTGAGCTTCATCTCCTGATGGTGCATGCCAAGTGAATTGGGGTTTGATTGAGGATTGAGCAAGTTGGAAAATCCTCCCATCTCTAGAAGCAGAGGGAAATCCAAAGGAGCTTGGGAATGCTTGGGAAACTTGGAGAAGCTTGCCTTTGATCCTCTGAGCACAATCGAATGTGAAGCAGGAAGTTTGAGTGGGAATGAGGGGAAGAATATCCCCCCCTCCTTGTATCGGGAAGGCTTACTTTATCATTTTGATCAAATTGGAGGTTGAATAGTTTATTTAGATTGTTAGAGCTCCCATGTGCTTGATTTTGATGAGGAGTGGAATGGAGGAAGTGCACATGTGCTTTAGTGAGGTGATCTAAGTGGAGAAATTCCATTGAAGGGGTCGATTTGGCCTTTGGGTTGGTTCATGGCTGACCCAAACCCATTGGGTCATGTACACCACCTCCCTTAGTGTCCATGTGGTCCACTAGAGGATGCCAAGTGGCCATGAAAGCCCAAATTCATTGGCCATGTTACCTTTGACCTAGAGTAAAATGGTCATTTGGCCTTGATTTTGATTTGGGCAGATTTGAGATATTTTAAAAATAGGTTGGGCCAAATTTCAAAGAATTTGGAGTTGATTTGATATGAATTGAGTTGACCCATTTAGCTCAAAATGGGTCAACTTAGGTCAAGTTGACCAATTGGTCAAATTGGGTCAAACCAAGGGTTAGATCAAGTTCATATAACCATTTGAATTATTTTGGTGTCATTGGGTTGATTCAATTTAGCTTATATTTGGTTTTGGTTCATTTGAGTTCACTTAGGTCAAATGGGTCAAGTTGACCAATTTGACCCATTTGACCCAATTAGGTTAGGTCATGGGTTGGTTTAGGCTTGGTTGGTTATTTGAAATGTATTGCAAGCTTTGGTTTCAATCTATTTTGGTTTGGTTTGATTACAAGTTGATTTGACCTTTTAGGTCAAGTTGAGTTCATGGTCAATTGGGCTAGGTTGGGTCTAGTTGACCAATTAAAGCTTTGGTCAAGTTCAACAAGTAATTTAGAATGAATTTGACCCATTGGTTACAATCAATTTGGCTTAGATCAATATTTGACCCATTTTGATTTTTAGGTCAACTTGGGTCAAGTGGCCAATTAGGCTAGGTTTGGCTCATGGATCATATTCAATCATTGATTATGAATTGGTTTAGATCAATGGTTTCAATCAATTTGGCCTATGGTAGGTTTTTTGGTTTGAGTTTCATTTGGGCTAAGTGTTGACTTGGTCAAAGGCTAGGTTTTACTTGCTTTGATCCAATTTGAGTGATTGATCATCCCATGATGATTGTTGCTCATAATGTGAGGCCTAGATGAGCTTAGTTCAATCCAATTTGGGTTGGATTAGAATTTGGCTCAAAAAGGTGCTTTAAGTCACTTTGGGTCAAGTGAGCCTAGGTGAGTCAATTGAGTTGATCAAGGCTTGATTCAAGTTTGGTTGACCTTACATATGGACTTATGATTGAAATATAAATCCATTTGCAAGTGATTTAGAGTAAAATAAGTTTTGATTTATTTGACAATTTCAAGTTCAAATAATGAACATGGGTTTGATTTGGGTTAGTTTGATTTTGGTTTGATGATTGAAGTTTGTGTTTATATTTGGGCTTATGATTGAAGGATTGATTGTTTGAAGAAGAAATCCAAAGGTTTGGATTGATTTGAGGATGATTTGGCTAAGTTCAAAATTTTGACTTGAAAGAGCTTAAGTTGGATTTTGGTTAGATTTGGATTTGAGTTTTGAATTGGTTTTGGTTGTTTGAATGTATATTTCATTTATATTTGTGAATATAAATTAGAATATAAATGGGTTATGAGAAAATCTTTTGAATTTGGAGTGATTTAGATTTAATTTGAAGGAGTTCAAGGATTTGACTTGAAAGAGTTCAGGTTGAATTTTGATTAGATTTTGATTTTAGTTTTGAATTTGTTTTGGTTGTTTGAATTTCTATTTCATTTATATTTATGAATATAAATGAGACTATAAATGTGTTATGGAAAAATCTTTTGAATTTGGAGTAATTTGGATTTGATTTGAGCTAAGTCCATGCAAAATCAAATTAGGAAAGATTTTGTGATTTGAATTCAATCATGGATTTCAATCATTTGATTTAGAATTTGATTGATGATTTGGATTTTGGAATTGATTTAAAATTTGAGAAAATCAATTGAGTTTTTTATTTGAATTGGTTTGAATTTGGAATTGATTTTAATTTGGGGTTGATTTGAATTTGAAATTGATTTGAATTTGAAGTTGATTTGAATTTAAAGTTTGAATTGAAAGATGGAAGTAAGGATTTGGTTCAAGCTATAGGGAAGTCTTCTTAATACCCTTAAGGCATAACCTATTCCTATGGCTAACTCTTCTAAGTCTCTATGGTTATGTTAAGTGTTCACCTAATCACTAGAAGTGTCTTAAGACTAAGAAACTCTTAGTGTCTAGAGGAGTCCTATGTCTAAGATAAAGAAGTTGAATGCTCACTCCAAAATTGAGGTCAACATGGTATAATCACTTTCATGAACGGAGATCATTTGGGCATCGCCTCCTAACCTCAATGTATGCATGTACATCAATAAACTTTTTCTTGATCGGTTGATATGCATATGCATATTCTGAACAATTTTGATATTCTAATGCAATGGTAAAGTCCGCTCATCGATTGGAGATTATTTTGACTGATTTGTTGTCAAGTGTATTTCCCAATTTGAGCACTATTGCATGTGAAGTCCATCAAATTTGTCTTGTGAACATGACTCAACTAATGCACATTCATGGAGGTCAACAAATGCCCCAAAAAAAATTTGATTCATGCATGGACTAAGTCCTATTTGTTAAAAATTGGTTGACCCTTTGGTCTGGACCTGGATCTTAATTTACTCCAATTTCAATTTCAATGGGTTCATTGAAGAGCTTCTTCTTACGTATTGCTTTTCATAAGGTTCATTGATGGTCTCTTTCTTTTTGTGTCTTCATAGATTTGGATATCCTCAGACCTTAGCTTCATGCAGGGTTGTTGGAGAATTGGTTTGTTGCTTTGATATTTGAAATTCCTTCCATCCTAGCTTTAAGCACTTGGACTTAATGAAGATTTGACCTAATTTGTTCATATTAACTTGTCAGGAAGTGTATGTATGTTTGAAGTCATGTGCTTTGCTTTGTGACTCATTAGAGGATACATCAGATATTGACCTTCGCTTATATTAGATCTATAATGTTAAGTTATCAATCCAGTAATGAGTGTTTTACCATAATGGATAACCATGAGATCCCATTAGTTCGACCATCAGCTTTACATTAACTTTGGAATTTCTTCCTCGATCCTGCTTTTTTTGCTTGAAGAGGAAATTGGCTTTGACTGGGCTTTGTGCTTGATCGGATCATTTGAGTAAATTGAAATATCACCCACAATACTGAGATTGAGTTGAGCAGGTTGAGAGTTATTCCTTAGATTGTCTTGATATATTGATCAAGTAGAAAGATCTCTTGGATTCTTGCATTATTAAGTGAGAAAGCGTGCTATCAATCATTTATGGGCTTGTTGAGTTCGACCTTTAGAACACATTCTCTCTAAACGAATATGTAGAGGTTGATGCTTTTCCAACTTAGTGACTCCTGGTAGATCTTCTAGCTTGATATTTAAAATTTGACAATCTTGGAAACTTTGAGATTTGGATATATTTTTTGCTTACGGTTGATTCTTTTGTTCTTGCAAGGCAGCAACTTTGACTATAATAGTTATAGTTATATTCAGGGATCTCGGCATAAAGCTCAATGTCAACCTAAATATGTACAAGGAAACCTCCTATTTCATAAGAAAAGATGGAACAACTTTGATCATAAAAAATACCCCTAACAAGGATTCTTTAATTCAAAAATATTACAAAATTTAAACTTTCTTTAATATAAATAAACATAATTCATTTTGATCATATATATATATATATATATATATATATATATATATATATATATATATATATATATATCTGATGATCTTGGCCTGAAGCATGATATCGACTCAGCTAAAAATATAAAAATGCCCCCTATCTAATAGGGGTTTTCGCAATGACTTGAAAATGCGTTCTCACTTTACGAGAGAATCTTAAAGTGACATTACATTTGTATTTGGTACGAAAGCCTTACTAGTGCAAGATTTATTTAAGTACTTACATATTTATCGGGAGTCAGTTGTGATATTTCTTGAGATATTATTGATTGGTGGCATCGGTCTTTCACCAATCATGTCAATAAGCTAGTAGGCTCCTCCATCGTACACATTCTCTATAATGTAAAGACCTTCCTAGTTAGCTACGAATTTACCACCGATCTTGTGATGAGGGATGATTGGCCTTCTTACCACCATAACCAATTCATTTCTAGAATGTACAAGGACGTATTGAACTATTGAATGCTTTTGACATCATTTCCCAATAGATTTCTAAACTTTGTTAAGTTTAGAATCTATCTTTGTCAAGCGCATCCAACTCTTCCATTTGCAGGAGAGCATTATCATCTTGAGTAAGGTTGAATTGGGTAGCTACTCGAAGTGATGGTAGCTCAACTTCTATTAGAAGAACAGCTTCAACTCCAAATGTTAAAGCATAAAGAGTGGCTCTGGTTAGCATTTTGTAAGTGGTTCTATATGCCTAGAGTGCTTCCATTATTTTAGTGTGCCACTCTCTTTATTCTTTGTGAGAATCTTCTTAAGCTATTTTATTAAAGTTTTATTGAAAGCCTTTGCTAAACCATTGGTCCTTGGATTGTAGATTGATGAATATCGCCAATCAATTTTATGTCGATTGATGAATTTGTATATCTTTGCACTCTTGAAGGTCAGACCATTGTTTGAAATGATTCATCATGGCACCTTGAATCTATAGACAATATTGTTGGTGAAGAAGTCACCAACTTGATCAGCAGTGACTTCCTTAAATAGAGCGGCTTAGCCCACTTAAGTAGTATAAACTAAATAAATGATGTCCTGCGATGATGGGGATCAATCGGTCCAATTATATGTCCCCAACTTTTGAACAACGGGATATCGGTGTAAAAGATTCAGAGGTTGATGAATGAGATCTCCATGGACTTGGCACTAATGATATTTCTTAGCATGATTAATACAATCTTGCATAATTAAAGGCCAATAGTATCCCATCTTTTTAATTTTTGCTACAATTTTAGGACCTGACTGATGTGCCCCACAAAGTCCTTCATGAATTTCAGACATCACTTTGTTGGCTTCATCTGTCCCAAAATATCGCAGCCACATTTGTTCAAAGGATCTACAGTACAATGTGTCATTAACATAGGAATATTGTAGGATCCTTTTGTGATCTGTGTGGCTAGTGATTTATTGCTTGACAATTTGGTTTTCTTGAAATAATTGATGAAGGCTTGTCTCCAATCATCAGGCTCTTCCACTATGAAAGCTTCACATGAATTCTTTGTAGTACTTTTATTTTATTTTATTTCTATCTCTTCTACTTGTTGTTCTTTGGGAGAGTGAGGAGTAGTTTGAGTTGCATCCTACTGTCTTGCATTTGAAGACCCCTCTACCTGCGGGGAATATGGATTTATTGCTTGCAGAACTCAACAAGTGGACACTTCAAACAATACATCATAGTCATCCATGTTTGCCATTTCTTTTGCTAGCTTGGTCAGGCAATCTACTTCATTATTCTTTGATTGAGAAACTCGAGCCAGTTTAACATTCAAAATTTATTTCATGAGCTCAAGCACTCGCTTATGATAGTATGCCAGTTCAATCTTATTAATTTTGTAGACACCAAACACTTGGTTCATCACCAACTGAGAGTCTCCAAAGATTCACAAATTTTGGATGCCGATGATAATAACTTCTTTGAGGCCTGTCACTAATGCCTCATATTCAGCTTCATTGTTGGTTCTTAGCTCAGTCAGCCTTTGTATGAACACCTCATTATGTCACCTTCTAGTGTTATGAAGATAACGTCAACACTAGCTCTTACTTTTGGTAGATTTAGGGGCTGAGCAGGCTTAATAGATGATGCACCATCGAAATATATTTTCCAAATCTACAACTTTTCTCTTTGGTGGATAAGCAGAATTTGTTCATCAAGAAAATCATCATTGACTGTTGAATCTGCTAGGATAGGATGCACAACAAGAAAATCTGCTAGTATCTACCCCTTTACAACTTTCTCTAGTACATATGTGATATCAAACCGTAACAAGAACACTACCCAACATGACAAATGACCTATCAATGCTGGCCTTATCATCAGGAACTTCAACGGATCGATCTTTGATATGAGCATTATCTTATGTGACAACATATAATGTCGAAGCTTTAGAGTAGCAAATTTTAATGCAAGATAGTGCTTTTTGATGGGAGAGTACTTTGCCTCAGGTCCTATCAATCTTTGACTGATATAATACAACACATTTTCTTTTGCCTTCTTCATTGTGCTGTGCAAGCAATGCTTCCAGGGATTCTTCTAACATGTCGGATATAACATGAGGGGCTTCCTTGGAATTAGTGCTACAAAGATTGGTGGATTCAACATGTATCTTTTGATGTTATCGATGCTTCTTAATATTCATCATCTCATTTAAATGGTGCATTCTTCTTCATCAATTTAGAAAATGGTTGACACCTGCCCAACAGATTTGATATGAAGCATTAGATGAATGCTAGATGTCCTTGCATAAAATGAAGTTGATGAAGATTCTTTGACGGTGGCATATCCACTATTGCTTTGATTTTATTTAGGTCGATCTCAATTCCTCTATGCCGCACCACGTAGCCAAGAAAATTTCCATATAAAATCCCAAATGCACATTTAAGAGGATTCATCTTGACATCGTATTGCCTAATTCTTTCGAAGATCATCCTTAGGTCATCAAAATGATCTTCTCGATCTATGCTCTTAACGATGAGGTCATCCACATAGCATTCTACTTAATGATGAATCAACTCATCGAAGATGGATGTCATGTCCCTCTGATATGTAGCTCCATCATTCTTCAATCTGAATGTCATGATTGTGTAGCAGTATATACCAATTGCCATCCTAAATGATGTGTGTCTTTCATCTTCGGGAGCCATTTTGATTTGATTGTATCACGATGATCCATCCATGAATGAGAACATGTCATAGTTGAAAGTATTGTCCACTGGTAGTTCTGATATTAGAAGGGAAAAACCATCTTATGGGCAATCCTTATTCAGATCTTGGAAGTCAATGCAGATACAGATTTGACCATTCTTCTTTCTCACAGGAATAATTGGCTATCCAATATGCATGCTTTTCTTCTCGAAAGTAGCCTGCTTCAATCAACTTCTTAATTTCTATAATTACCTGTTCTTTAATCTCTAACCACATTTACCTAAGAGCTTGTTTAACTAGTGTTGCATCTAGCTTAATGGATAATCTATGAACTACCACATCAGAGGATAAGCCTGACATTTCAGAATATGTCCAAGCAAACAGTCCTTGAATTCACATAGTGTATAGCTCTTAATTCTTCAAATTTTTCATCAGGTAGAAGAGCACTGACAAAAGTTGGGTGGGGATTATCCTCTGTTCCCAAGTTGATTTCCTTCAACTCATCCATCCATGTCACATCCACCATCCTCAAGCTCTTTCTTGGCTTGGCTTATACTTCTTCATCAATGGTCAGATAAATGTTATAAAGATTATCTTCATTTCAGTTTGAACTTCATTTCTCGCTATTGCATAACAAGATCTTTGAGGATGCCTATATCAGATGTATCCAAGACCTTTAGATGTATGATTATCACACTTTCGTAAGGTCTGTGAACTTTTAAATTTTAGATGGTGTCAAAAAGGTGAACTTGCCACTTATTAGTTCCAACATCAACCCCTAATATGTGCATCATCTTGTGAATCCTTAGAGGATAATACCTTGGCATTCTAGTTGGCACCATATCGTTATGTTCATCGAATTGCATGAGCCAATCAGAATCTTGGTGATAGCATTCCTCAGACTTGTAAAATGAAATTCCATGTTCATCACTTCCAAGAAAATGAGTCACATAGAAAGTCTTTAAATCTTCAATAATGTGAACTTCACGTAGAGTGATTTCTTTGAAATATTGAAAAGGAACTGCCATGACCACTAATGAATCTTCTCATATCAACAGGTATGTCATCCTTAAAGAGATACATTGAACCTCACTTTTGTAAGTAGGTTCAGAATCATAATCTAGGTCTGAGTACTCTAAAGTTTTCTTTCCTTTCACCAAAGACTTGTTTACTCCCTTTGGCCCAACAGGAGAATCATCCTCTTCTTCTTCTGTGTAACTGCCCAGATGAGGGATTACCCTTTTCAACTTAGGTGATGCACCAGCTTCTTTAGGAAGTGTTAACATCACCTTCTTTCTTCCTTTTTCCTTCTTCACTTCTTTGGGTTATTTTGCAGCCTTTGAACCAGAAGCTTTGGATTGTTGAGGTCTGGGTTCCTTTAATAAATAGTATTTTGCATCTTCATAAATTTTAGCTTCATTGACTCCAAATGGCTAAAGATTACCAAAAATTATGTGTTCTTCCTCATCTCTTATATATTTCATGCAATGGTACAAAGTAGATTGGACTATTCCATACTCATGTAGCCAAGGATGACCCAATAATGCCCTGAACGAGGTGTCCACATTAACAATGTGGAATTTGGCTTCCCTGAATCTTAGTGGTAAGGTAAAAGATCTGAGAGTCTTTTGCCCTTTTTCATTGAAGTCGTGGATCATCAATTTGTCCCATCATAGATGTTGAATATCAAGGGACAATCCTCTCAATGCTCGTAGGCTCATAAGATTAACAGATGAACTTGGATTAATTAGAATTTGATTAATTATGACACCGTCGTATAACGGGCGATTGTATTATGATATTCTGAGCATAAGATCTTTCTCAAAAAATGTGATAATTAGAAGGTCTTATGATTGTAATACTTCAGTCATACACTGCTCGACAAAGTATGCTTTATTTTTCTCCAAATTCTTAAGAGCTTGAATTAAGGTTTCATAGAGATCTTGTGACATCAGGAGGGCCTCATACACACTCAATTATGTAGGGATCTTCCTTAAGTGTGACAGAATGTTATAATCAATTCCTTTATCCATATTAAACTTCTTCTTTGGATCTTTAGGAATGATATTTTCATTAACTTTTATATTTGTGTCCTTGCCTTTATTTGGTGTTCCTTTCTTTTATGATGATGGAAACATCTTGCCACTTCTTAACTGCTGGCTCAGATTCTTCTGAAGAAGTCTCCCCTTCAAAATCACCATTTATGCTAGAAGATTGTTTAGAGACTTCAGAATCACTACCTAATTTTATGCCATTCATCAATGGTGTCATTGAAGGCTCTGACTCATCTTCATCCTGAAAGTAGAAGTCTTCATCCAAGTTATCATCTATTTGTTTTCCCATTAGGCAAAACATGAATGCCACATCATTGGTGGTTCTTTTTGTTAAATTATCTTGAAGAAGTGAACTCCGTTGGGGAGTATCGAGAGACACTGAGATAACCTGACAGACTTCTCCAAAATAAGATTATTCATCATCATCTCTTTCATCATTTGTTTCAATGATTTGGAGTCCTAACATGAAATCAATAAGCTTAACTGGTTGTCTTGTTGGTTGTTGATATTCTTCAAGATTATTAATAATCTTTTGGGTGGTGGATTTTTTCTTTGTCTTCTTTTATTTGGCTGGCCTTTTGAGAGTTTTTAGCGAACTCTGAATAGGCTCTTTCTTAGGTCGGGGCGCCAATCACCTTGGATTGCTTCTGAAGAGGAGAACCATTTGATGTAGATCCTACCTTTAATTCTAGTATCGATTCAAGTGGTGATTCCCATCTGACACTAGGAATGCCTTCTAATTGCTTCAACATCTTCATAGTTTTCTTTGAGATCATAGTCTTTCATTTATCATTATGTTGACCTCATTTTTAGGATGTGCTCTCAACCCCTCCATATTAGATATAGGACTCCTCTTTGACTTTAAGAGATCCTTAGTCTTAAGACACATATAATGATTTTGTGGACACTCAACCTAGCCCTAGAGACTTAGAAGAGTTAGCCATAGGAATAGGTCATGCCTTAGGGGTGTTAGGAAAATTTGTCTACCCTATAGCTTGAACAAACTCCTCACTTCCTTCATTCAAGTCAAATTCATATCAACTCCAAACTCATATCAACTTCAACTCCAAATCAAACCTTGAATCAATTTCAATGGATTTTTTCAAATCATGAATCAATTCCAAATAATCGAAACCCATGATTGAAATCCAAATTCAAATTCCAAAAATCTTTCCCAAGCCATTTGATTCTATCTTATGGACTTAGCTCAAATCTAATCCAAATCAATTAAAATTCAAGAAATTTTCTCATAACCCACTTATATTCTCATTTATATTCATATATATAAATGAAATATAAATTCAAACCAATCAAACTGAATCCAAAACTCAAATTCAAATTCCAAAAATATTTCCTAAGCCCTTTGATTCTATCTTATGGAATCAGCTCAAATAAAATCCAAATTAATTCAAATTCAAGAAATTTTCTTATAACCCATTTGTATTCTCATTTATATTTATAAATATAAATGAAATATAAATTCAAATATCCAAAACCGAATTCAAAACTCAAACTCAAATTCAACCAAAATCAAACCTAAGCCTTCAAGTCAAACTCTTGAACTTAGCCAAATCAATTTCAAATCAAGCCAAACTTGATTTTCTTCATGATTTAATCAATCCTTCAATCATGAATCCAAATATAAATATAAAATTCAATTTTCAAGCCAAAACTAAATTCAAAAATCAAACCCAAGTCAAACTCATGTTCATCCTTTGAACTTGAAGGTGACAAATGGATCAAAAACTATTTAACTTCAAATATCTTGCAAATGGATTTATATTTCAATCGTATATCCATATGTGAGTTCAATGAAACTTGAATCAAGCCTTGATCAAGCTAACTAAACCCAATTGGCTCACTTGACCCAAAGTGACAATTTGACCTACTTAAATCAAAATCTTATTCAATTCAAATCAATGTTATTAAGCCAATTCAAACTTCATGTCATGTTTGTTGATCATCATAGGTTAATCAATTGTCATGAATTGGGTCAAACCAATTCAACCTAGCCCATTGACCAAGTCAACCCTTTAACCCATATGAACCCAAACTAGCCAAATTGTAACCTAAACCAAGTTGATTGCAACCAATGGCTCAATTTACTCCAAATTGATTATTAAACTTGACCAAAGCCTCAATTAAACCCAATTTGACTAATTGGTCAACTAGACTGAACCTAGCCCAATTGACCATGAACCCAGCTTGACTTAAAAGGTCAAATCAAGCCAAAATCAAACCAAATAAAAATTACTTGAAACCAAAGCCTACAATATATTCCAAATGATCAACCAAACTCAAACCAAGCCATGATTCAAGTCAATTTGGTCAATTGCATCAAATCGGTCAACTTAGCCCAAATTGACCTAAAGGATCAAATTGGCCAAAATCTAAATTGAATCCAAATTAAACCAAATTAATTGAAACCAATTGAACCAATATACTCCAAATAGTCATTTGAACTTGACCCAACTCTTGGTTTGAACTAATTTGATCAATTGGTCAACATAATCTATTTTGACCCGATTTGACCCAAATGGGTCAAATTAACCCAAATTAATCCAAATGAACTTCAAATGACATGAAATTTGGTACAACTTATTTTTGACTCATTTCAAATCTGTCCAAATCAAATTTAATGCCAAATAATTACTTTGCCCTTGGGTCAAGGGAATCCCATTAGAAAAGGCACTTTCCCAAGTGATCATTTCTCTTCCTTGGCCACTTCGCACTCATCCAATGGTCCACACAGGCACCAAGGACATTGATTTTTTTACCCAAGGAGTGGTTGGGGTAGCCATGACTCATGGGGAGGTGAAATCACCTCACCTCTCCCATTGGAACACTTGACATGAAGGACTCTCACCTCCCCTTGGCCAGGATGCCCATTTGTCCTTCATGACAGCCACTTTCCATGCCTTAGCCAACCATAGGGAGCCACTTAGGATGATTCTCTTCAATTACCAACCACCCCAAGCCAAATGACATGAGTTTGGAGCCAAAATTTAAAAAGAAAAGGTTCATTTTCGTTCACTTTTGATTTCAAGGCTTTAGAGGCTGAAGCAAACCCCCATTTCCCTCATTCTCCTCCTCCTAGAGCTCTCAAAGCCATTGACAATCACCCACACATTATTTTTGAGAGAAATACTTCAAAATTAAGTGGATTTTGATGGGAAAATGATGATCACCAGAGGAAACTTCATTTCAATGTGAAGGCGAAGATCTAAGCTAAGTCCAAGGCATCTTCCCTCACTCAACAGCATGCTTGAGTCACCATCGCCACCGGAAATCATCCCCGATGAGGTAACCTTCAAAAATCATAGTTGGCCTTAGGATGCCTCATTTTGTGATGATTTTTATGTGATTTTTAGAAATCTACCCTAGATAATTCCATAATTTTACTTTAAATCATCTCAATTAGAAAATAAAATTTTTCGGTCATCGGAAAATGAGTCCATTTGGATAAGTTTTCACTTAGAAACTCTTTTTATTTAGAAAAAAACCAATTTATAGTTTAATGGCGGTGGCGGCGACCATCGATCCCGCGGTTTGAGATCATGGGCGGCTGGATCGCGGATTGCGTGATCGGACGCCGGTCGATGCGATCTAGATAGTCGGTGTGCGGTTCGCTTATCGAACCCCACGCTTAGCGACACCATGCATCGCACATTGCATTGTGGCATGCGCATGCCACGAATTGCAGCTCAATTGCATGCTTTCATTAGCATCGCATTTCCAATTGCTAAATATAAAAATCTGATTTTTCTGATTTAAAAAATTAATTTAAATCACCTGAAATTTCAAAAATTCATCGAAAATAAAATACTTAACAAAAACTTACAAACAAGGGCTCATTGGATTCGTCTTTCCAGAGGAATCAAACAAACCTAAAATCTACAAATTTTATTAAATATTTTGAGCTTAATTTGAGTTTTAGTAAAAAATCAAATTTCATTAATTAAACCAAAAATTCATGTTGAGATTAAAATTGATGTTAAAATACACCTACCATAAAAATTTTAAGTCAAAATGACCTTTGGATTAAAAGATATTTAATTTCAAGTGTCAAGTGATTCATTTTAATAAAATAAACTAGCAGGATTCATAAAAATTACTTAAATCAATTGAAACTTCCTAAATTCACAACTAATTATAAAAAAATCCAACAAATTTAAACTTGGATTCTTTTTAAAGATAATTCAGATTAGAATCTAATAAAATTATTTTTAATTAAATTTGAATAGTAGATTTTACTTAATTAGGGTTTATTTGAGAACTTAATAACCCTAATTACTCCCTAATGTCTTCATTAATTAATTCTAAACTTCAGGAATGTTTAGTGGGATGAATTCTATCTCCCCTAATTTTCTTAGAATTTACTAATGAGTTAATCAAGGAAATTAATTAATGAACCCCTAATCACTCTCTTAATATAATTAAGGTTAATTAAGCATGTAAATAGTTGTTTAATTTCTTGATTAAGATAATTAAATAGTGTTTAAGTGATTAGGAGGTTTATGGAATGATTTTGGGATATTTTCCTTAAGCTATTCCCTAAACCCCCTTTCTTACTTAAATCCAAATCTAATTAAGAGTTAGTCCACTAATGATCTACTTAATTAATCAAATCAAATTCTCAAAACCAAAATTAGTCCAAAAACTTAATCACTTCCTTCTTAGGTAGATACTTAGGTGTTCAATAACCTAAGTAAACTTAAGGAAATCATACCTAACCCATATGTATAGGAAATGTTATGAAAGTACTTAAATTAAACCCTTTAGCTTAATTAATAATCAATTATGAGCCAATTTCATTAGGTACCTTTATTTCCTATGATGAATTACTAATTTAAATTCCTTGTGGTTTTATGTCATATATTGGCTCATAATTATTTGATTAAATATGTTAAAGTGGTATAGGTAAGTAATTAATGAACTTAACCTACACCTTAACCTAACCAAAGCATAAAATTAATCTAATCACCTAAAAATTAAACTAAAATAATACACATATGTTGGAATGGGTAAGGACCAAAAACCTTCTAACACTTTTCTAATTCAAATCAAACTTAATGCAAAATGAAAGTCTCTTTAAACAACTTTTGATTTTCTTTAAATGATTTTACTTCATAAGATTGTCTTTAAGAATGAATTAGAGTGAATGAAATTACATGCTTACATCACTTTATTTCTTTCCTAGCATGCTAAATATTTATGTCATATGAAAACATACATTCATACTTTTCAAAAATCAAATTCAAAATGACATAATTTTTTTATGTCAAATTACATGTTTTGGCTAAAGTAAAAAAAATATGAGTGGCTATTATCACTAATAAATTCAAAACTATTTTTAAAATTTATAAATCAAATACTTAAAACTGAAAGTGTTCTACTTATAATTATTTATGAGCTTGCATGTGGATATAAATATGAAGATGTGCATAGTGTACTTTTCCTTCTCTTTTCTTTTAGCATAGTTTTGATTAGGATTTGACAAAGTATATAGTTCATTTGAAAAGAACATAACACTTGCCTAACTCCATTCCTATTCATTCTTATGCTATTACTTAAAGAAGGACATCCACACCAACACATATAATTGCATAAACAAATCAAACAAACAAATACAAACTTTTGCATGATTCTCTTTCGATGCATTTCTTTTCATACATGCACAAGTATTTAAGAAAAGTGGTATATTAGTCTGGACAATACTAGGGTTACGAGGCTTTAAGTAGCCCTAAGTAGGTCTTGTACCTTACACCCCTAGTTAACAATGGCGTCGTACTCACTTGTGTCTTTTATACTTATAAATGTGCATATGAAAAATGGATAAAAGAGTCACCCTCTTCTAACACAAACAAACATAAACTTTTGCATGATTCTCTTTCCATGCATTTCTTTTTTGTACATGCACATGTATTTAAGAAAAGTGGTATATTAGTCGACAACCACAGGTTGAGGGCTAATACAAGTAGGTTTGTAGCTTACACCCCGATTAACAATGGCATCACTCACTTTTATACTTGTAAATGTGCATATGAAAAATGGATAAAAGAATCACTCTCTTCTACTTAACAAAGTCATGCATATATGAAACATTCCAAGTTTCCTTAAGCAACCTCTCTTAGCATTCATTATTAAGGTGTGCTAAATACTTGCATCGCATGTATAGATATGCTTAGGATTCATTCATGTGAATGATACACATGTGGGAAAGAAATAAAGTGTTGTGTGTTTTGTGATAGTAATTCACTTTACTTAATCTTAAAATACTTTTCTTTTTGAATAGGTTTGTTTAGAGAAAGTCTAAACTTAGATTAATTAAAATACATAATAAAACATTAGCTAAACTAAAATCCTTAATGAATCTACCTTAGAAATCATTTAAGGTAGGGAGGAAAGAAAAGTTCTCTTCTCTTTTTCCTTTATAACCTTAAGTAATTAAGTAGGTTCATTCAAACTAAATCAAATCATCAAATAAAATTAACCTATATCATCTAAAAAACTTAAATGAGATCACCCTTCTAAATTGAACCTTTTCACAGTTAGAAAATCCTAATCTTAAAGCCCAGCTAAGCATACCACACAAACCTTACATGGTACACACATTAAGCTAAGTTAGCACTTCTAGTCCTATGTTAGGGCAGTGTATGGTTTGATGTTTGCTTTTATTTTGTGATGTTTAGTTTTAGTCTAGATGTTAGGGTATATGTATGTAGAATTAATGGTAGGATGATTTAGTCTAATCATTATCTTTTGCAGGGGATTGTGCTTAAGGGGAGCTTTAATAAAAATGTAACTGCTTTTGCTGTGCAGGTTGCTTATACCCTTAAGCATAATCTAAAATAGGCTAGGTGGACTTAGTTACCCATGTGTGGGGTGCTAAGTCTAATTCATTTATATACACACTTGGGAATGTGTGGTTTGTTTAGCTAATATCTATTTTACAGGTTTTAGTTAGATTTACTTTTTCTCTTTTCATGTACCTTTATAATTAGGATTTTGGAATGATTATTATGGAGGATTATGATGAGCACTAGTTATAAGATCACATCTTATGTACCATGTGAAGCCTTTGGAGTATCCACATTCCAACCTTCCAAAAAAAGGAACCAAAAGAAGAAAGAAGAAAAGAAGAATGAAGAAATGAAGCTTGAAGACCCCCATAACAATGAATTCTTGCTTGATTGTACTTAATTCATTTATAATCCGGGTTGTATAAGGGTAGAGCTCGACTACCCAATTTGTTTTCAGGTTTGTGCGGTGATGCCCGACCACACTTGGCCTTTTATTCTTTTTTGTTAGCTTTATAAATTTTTTGATGATTTGTTTAGCTTGTGCATTAGAAAAGGCATCCTTTTCTTAGTTTCTTCCTTGCTTTAATGTATGGCCTGGATGACGATTAGGCAGTTAGAAAAAAAAACTACTACCAAATTAATCAACTCAAAATTAAAAATAAATAACTCATAACCTCATTTAAAGCTTAAGTTAAAATTAAGATAAAAGAATTAGCAACCCCTTAGTTGGATGAGCATTTCTTTTATAACATCATGCATAAAAGAATCTTGTTTCACTCTTGATTGGAGGGCTTCCACCTTTTTCAGAGAACTTGGCTTGACCTATAAGAGCCATGGTGGAAACACACCTCCTTATCTCGTTGACTTTTGGCCCATAATCTTATTTCTCATGCATTAGGCATATGAATCCTATAACCTAAGTAAAATAAATATCCAAAATAAAAATAAAACATATGAAAATTTTGCATTAGATTTAAGTCAATTGATGCATGTACTTACATGATCTAGTCTCTTTAAGGAGTGTGTTTAAGGACTTAGTCTCTTTCTAAATAAATAATAGCCTACCTATCTTGCATAAACATATCACTTGTCTACAAGTATTTAAAATCATAGGAGGAGGTAGTTGGCGGCCACCCCCAAGCGGTTGTAAGTCCAAGCAGTCGGGTGGGTTGTCCTCTCTTGTGGAGGTAAATGAATACGTATTTTTCACCTTAGATTTAAGTCGTGCTTTTGGCCCTCGCCAAAGCTCCTTAGATTTAGGTTCTAAGATTGCTTCTCCGTTCTATGGGCTATAAGCATAAATCCTCTCCTCTTAGGCATTTCCATAACCTTACATCACAGAATTATAAGCCTTAAACTTCTAATAAAAATTCAAATCAAACAAATAATTCTCCTTAATTTCAAAAATGTAATGCCCAACTATAGGATAGTTTGGGATATTTACTAGGCTTCCTAGTATCCTAAACAGCCCCTACTCACCTCCATTTGGCTTCGATAAGAACTCCCTCCTCTTTATCGATCTCATTTGGTCTTCTAAAATAAACCAATTTATTAATAGTATAACCTTTGAAATCTTTGGAGATAATGATCATTTACCTTAATCGAGAGTATTCTTGAGGAATCTCATTTCTTAAGATGTAGTCAACTATGAGGGCTTGCCTCCATAGAGAACTTAACGAACCCAATTTAAAATAAACCCTACTTTACTTTTCCATGTAAAGTAGGAAAAAAAATCTCCGATACATATATAGACCCATTATCCTTAGGAGTCCTTATTGAGGTGATTAGGTCCATTGTAGGGTGGCGACTTCTATCTTTCGAGATAGTACACCTCTCCTCAATGTCGTACCCGATCACCCTAATAAGAATATTTATGGATCTACGTGCTATCCCACTAAAAGGTGTATATTTTTTGTTTTCATTTATCCTCTTCAAAAGGATATATGAATGCAGGAATATTTTCACCACACATTCTCAACTATCTTTTCTTTTGCTTTAATTTTCTATGAGGGCACAGAAGAGGATGTAACCACCCTTGTAAATTCTTTCTTTGGGTGAACAAGAACATTGTTGGATAGTGTGAATTCACCTCTCCTGTATTTTCTTTCTAGCCAGTCTTTGAATACATAGCAATCTTCTATAGGGTTGCTAATGATATGGATAGTAATTTGGGTTGCTAGTTCATCTTAACTCTTCAGGTCTTTTAAATTCTGGCAACTCTAACCCTATCTTGAGTGCTTGTCAGAATAGTTTATCTACACTTTCTCTTTTCTAAGAGTATTCTTTATTCATTTTCTCTTTAAGAGATGGGTGCATTCAATCATCATCTCCTAATGAGTGCCTTGGAGGCTCACCATTACCAGAGAAAGTTTTGGGTTTACCATTGCCTCCAAGAACTAACATTGGTTGAGAATTGAAGGGTTGTTTAACCTTTTCTTCAAAATAAATGCTTATTTCCCCTTATCCGCATTATAGCTTTCCTCTATTCAAATTGTATGAAATAGTGTGAGATTCACTCTCCTTGATTCTAAGAACTTCCCTTTTTTGTTCTATCTGAATGGCTTTCAGGATTGGAAAGGTTTAGCTTTTCAAATTTTTCCACCCAATCAAGTAATTTGTGGAAAGTGGTGATGGAAGCCATGCATAAATAAGGCATCATTTTATCATCAATGTTTCCCATTAGTAGCTAAATTGCATATTCCTTTTCCAGCTGTTGCTCGCACTTCATACTCATATTGTGCCAGCGAGTTATGTATTTTGTAACTAACTCATCCTTCTTCCTTTTCTCCAAGGCGAGGTCAGCTATAGTAGTCTTTTTGACTGCACTGGCAAACCTCTTGATGAACATTACCTCCAACTCGATGAATGTCTTAACTAAGTCATTCAGCAAGTCTGCATACCATTTAAAAGCAGTTGAAGTTAAGCTACTAATGAACTAGTGCAACCATAGTGTGTCATTTCCCCAAGTGTTACCACAAGATACCTTGAATTATGTTAGGTGTTGCCTGGGGTTACCGTTGCCATCAAATGAGTGGAATTTTGGCACTGAGTAACCTTTAGGATACGACACTTGGTCATATTCTATAGGGTAGCGATGACCTCTGTTCACTAGTTTCTCCACCTATTCTATAACTATGACAGCTTTAATATTTTTTACTTATGATAGTTTCAAGTTGTACAGCTGTCACTAGCTCGGATGTGCTCAATATATGTTAAGGGGAAAGATGAGCAGTCAATTGATTGACTTCAGTTCTACCATCATGAGCACTTTGTGCTCTAGAGGTTTGAGGCACTTGCTCAATTGGTGGATTAATGGGTGCAATGTTGGTTGTCTGATGATTAGCTAGAGAAACTGGTGTGCTATGACAACATTCTTCAACATCATTTGCATCATGAGATTCATCTGCATCATCATCTGATTCAACTTTGAATTCAACTGAGAGATCTATTTATCCTTCGCTTTCATCTACCACTGCATTTGCCTTTGCACCTGAGCAAGCATAGCAGTGTCAACTATTGTCCTCACTTTTGGAGTGAGCTCTTAGCTTCCTCATCATAGATCTATGACTCTTATAGACACTAAGAGTTCCTTAATCTTAAGACACTTCTAGTGATTAGGTGAACATTTAACCTAACCTTAGTGACTCAGAAGAGTTAGCCATTGGAATAGGTTGTGCCTTAGGAATTCAGGAGAACTTGCTTATACTATAGCACAAATCCAATCCTTGCTTCCTTCTTTCAAACCCAAACCTCAAACTCAAATTCAAACCCCCAAAAATCAAATCCAACTATCCAATGATTGAAATCCATCACTAAATTCACACTCTAAATCCCTTCCTAAACCCTTTAATTTTATCTTATGGACTTAGCCTTCACCAAATCCAAATCAACCCCAATCCAACTGACTTTCTCAATTATCAAATTCAATCACAAATCAAATTCCACATCATAAATCCAATCCCAAATCAAATGACTAAAACCCATGATTAAATTTAAATTCCAAATCTTTTTATAAGTCAAATGAATCACCTTCATATGCGTAGCCAAAACTCCTTCAAACCAACTCAAACTTGATTGATTTCTTTATAAATCAATCATTTATTCATTTATATTCACAATATAAATGAAATATAAATTGAAACCATTCAAATTAAATCAAAATAATTCAAACCAATTTAAAATCAAAATTAGTCTCTTTTGACCTATATCCCTTAATTTGGTTAAATTTGCTTCCAAATCACTCCAAACTCAAGTGATTTTCTCATAACCCATTTATATCTTCATTTATATTCACAAATATAAATTAAATATAAATTTAAATGATCCAAACCAAATCCAAATCAAAATCCCAATTTTATCCCTTTTAACTAAACTTTTGAACTTGGCTAAATGACATCTAAATCAACTCAGTACCCTTTAATTTTTCATGATTCAATCATTCCTTCAATCATTGATCCAAATATAAACATAAACCACCATTATCAAACCAAATCTAAGTCAACCCAAATCAAGCCCAAGTTAACCCCTTTGGCTTGAAATTGTCATAAGAACCAAAACCCACTTGGCTCCAAACCAATTACAATTGGATTTAAATTTCAATCCTAAGCTCATATTTGAGTTCAACTAAACTTGAATCAAACCTTGATCAAGCCAATTGACCCACTTAGGCTTACTTGACCCAAAGTGACATAAAGGACCTTTTTGAGTCGAGTTCTAATCCAACCCAAATTTGATTGAACCAAGCCCATCTAAACCTCAATCATGATCAACAATCATCAAAGGGTGATCAATTGCATTGACCAAGTCAACATTTATCCTAAATGAAACCCAAATTAGCAAAAATCCATCATATGCTAAATTGATTGAAATCATTAACTCAAACCCACTCATAGTCAATGATTGAACATGACCAAACCCTCGCTTAAACCAAACCAAGCTTAATTGGCCATTTGATCTAAGTTGACCCAAACTGGCCTAAAAAGCTAAAATGGGTCAAATCATGATTTAATACAAATTGATTGCAATTAATGGCTCCAATTCATTCCAAATCACTTATTAAACTTGACCAAAGTCATGATTGAGCCAAAGTTGACCAATTGGTCAACTTGAGCCAACCTTGCCCAAATTGACCTAAAGGGTCAAAATGCCCAAAATTCAAATTAATTCCAAATTAAACCAAAGCAAAGCCTACAATCATTTTCAATCAACCAATTGAACTTGACTCAATGCCTAACCCAACCCAATTTAGTCAGATTGGTCAAATTGGTCAACTTGACCAATTTGAGCCTTTTCAATCCAAATGATTCAAATCCAAACTTAGGCCAAACCAATCAAAATTAATTGAACCAAAACATCCCAAATCATCATATGAACCCAACACAAGCCTTGGTTTGACCTAATTTAACCCATTGGTCAACCCAACCCAACCTAGCTCAAATGGAACCCATTTGACCAACCCAAGCCAAACCACTTAAATCCAACTTAAGAAATCTTGTGGGCTGACCTAACTCAGCTTAGACTCACCCTAGGTCAACTTAAGCCCTCCCCAAAAGCCAAGTGGGCCCCATTAAGGGGATTAGCCATCAAAGCATGAGATTTAAACATCAAAACTAATGGTTCCTAGCCAAGTCAACTCTCCCATCCCCATGGCAACCCCTTAGTACTCCATGGAACTTTCTCTTAACCCACCTAGCCCACCTAACTCCCCTAACCCACCCTAGTTTAGCCAAGGACCTTTACGAGGTGAGTTGACTCACCTCTAACCCAAATCAAGCACTCGTTGGATCCAAGCCCTTGAAACCCTTGCACAATGGATCCATGGCAGCCTCCAATCACTCCTCCCATCCCTGGTGTGCCACCCTGATTTGATGGAGACAAGTCTGGCAGCTAGATGTCAGCTAGCTAGTGCAAATCATGTGCACAGTGTCGTTCATCCATCATGGGAAATTGAGGGGTATACCCCCTCAATTCGAGAAAAGAAAGTGAATTGCATCAAGAGATTTCTAAGCCAATTTTGAAGCCTCTCAGAGCGATCCCAAGCATCCTCAAGCCCTCCTCGATTGGCATTGCCCATTTTTGAGCAAATAGGACATTCAAATCCTGAGCAATACTCCCTCATTTTGCAATATCCCAATTTCTCTTAGCCACACATCACCATACCCCATACTTTCCCAAGCTTCCAAGCCATGAGACGATTGAGTTCAATCAAGATCAAATGCCAAAGGAGGGGAGATTAGTCCACAGAGCATTCCACACCGAATCAAGCACAAACTTCTTCAACAGGACCTCACCTCAACTAGGAGAAGCTACCTCCGATGACCCACCACCGGACATTAGCTTCGGTGAGGTAATTTTGCAAACTGAGCTTTATATGCAAAATGGATTAGTTTTTATGAAATAATTTGAATCCCATGTGAATTTGACTGTTGGAAGTGGATCCCCCTACTTCCAAAGGTGTGGGATCAGTTCAATCCTAATCTGAGCTTGGGTGAGCTCGAATGGAATGGGGAAAGATAGACGATGCTCATTTTTCACCGCTTCTGAAGAAGGAAGATCATTCACTGTCTATTTCGCATGATTGGAACGAAGGGCTGTGATTAGATCATGGTAAATCCTATTTTCTCCCTTAACCTGTAGATCGAATGGCCAATCTTAGATCGGATGTCAGAGAAATTGTGGTACATGACTACTTAAATAGCCAATCCCGTCGCATCACATGTCAGGATGCCGCATTAGCCGCCACATGGTCTGATAGGATTAAGGCTTTAATTAGAGCTAATTAATTAGTTTTTAATTTTGAAACTTCCTAAAATCATAACTAATAGTAAAAAAATCCAAAAAATAATACAAACTTAGGCTCATTTTGAAGATATTTCAGAGTAGAATCAAGAAAAATATTATTAATTAATTTTGAATAGTAATTTTGGCTTAATTAAGATTTTATCAAAAAATTTAATAGCTTAATTACACCTTAATTAAACACTCAATTAATTTTAAATTTTTTGTGGATGTTTGGGGGGATGACCTCTACCTCCCCTATTTTTCTAGGATTTATTGATTGCTTAATTAGAGAAATCACTTGATTAATCCCTAATCACTCTCTTAGTCAAATTAATCATAATTAATGAATGAACAGTAACTTGATTAATCATTTAAACCTAATTACCTCTGTTGAACAGTAAGATAACTTAGGGGATTTGATTGGGGATACTTTTCCTAATCCATTTTCTAAGTTTTCTTTACCATTAAAAATCAAATTAATTAATGATTGATGGAATGATTAATTGATTAATGAAGTGATTAGTCTTCAATATAAGGAAATCAAAATTTAATTTAATAATTAAAATGATTTAGGGATTAGGATTGGGGCCTTGCCCATGATCCCTTCCCTTAAGTTAAATTCATCATTCAAATTAAAACATAACCAAAGTGTTTAATCAATTAATTAAAGGCTTAATAAAATTAAAATTAAAAATCAATTCATCCACACCTAAGCAACCCTTAATTAGCTCTTTGGGTATTCAATAAAGTGAGAGATGAAATTATTATGGTTGCTATGTGAGAAAATCATAAAAGTAATTAAGTGAGATCCCTTAAACTTAATTAACTATTAATAATTTGCCAATTACGTTAGGCCCCTTTCATTTCTTAGGAGCATTGCAAAATTACTTTATATATGATTGCATATCATATTGTCTTATTATTAACTAGTTAATTAACTTAAGTTGATATAGGTAAGGGTTAATTAATTCACTTAATTAAAGCATAAAATCAACTTAAATGCTCTTCATTAAACCAAAATTAATTCACATATGAGGAATTAGATTAGGATTAGAAAACCTCTTTTATATCTCTTAAATCAAATCAATCTCAAAGTTAAAAATGTTTTTAAAGAATTTTGGTTTATTTTAAATAGCCTTATTTAATGTGATTATCCTTAGGAATTAATTGGGATGAATGAAATCATGTGCTTATATTCCTTTAATTTTTTTTTCAATCATGCTAAATATTGCTTGCCATATGAAATTATGCATTCATGTATTTTAAAGTTAATTAAATGAAATAATTTTTTTATGTCAAATTTCATATGTTGACTTAAATTAAAAATAGGTGTGGCTATTATTACTACTAAATCAAAAGCTATTTTCAGAAGCCTATAAATCAATTATTATAAATGAAGTAATGTTAATTACAAGTATCTATAAGTTTTCATATGATGATAATACAAGATGTGCAATATGAAGTTCTCTTTCCTTATCTTAACATGGATTCACATAGGATTTATAATTATATAGTTCATTTGAAAAGAACACAATATTTGCCTAAATCTACTCCTATGCATCTCCATGTTAATACTTAGAAAGAATTTCATATCACATATGTAAATCATACAATAAAATCAAATATGAGTTCTTGCATGATTTTTTATTCACGTGGTTCTTTTTGTATATTCATATGTATCTGAGAAAAATGGTATATTAGTCTGGACAGCCCGGGACTGTGAGGCTTTAAGTAGCCCTAAGTAGGTCTTGTACTTAACGCCCCTGGTGTAGAAAATAATGGTGTCGTACTGACTTAAAATTCTTATACATATGTATGTATGATGTGGCCAATGAATAAGAATCATAAATCAAAAAAATTAATAAGAATACATCTTTTGCATGGATTTTTCAATCCTTACAGTTTCTTATACATCTACATGTATCTAAGAAAAGTGGTATATTAGTCTGGACATCCCGGGGCTGTGAGGTATTAAGTAGCCCTAAGTAGGTCTTGTATCTTACACTCCTGTTGTAGAAAATAATGGTGACATGCTCACTTAAAACTTTTATACATGTAAATGTGTATCTAGCTAATGGATGAAAAATCCCTCTTTTCTATGTGATAAGGACATGCATTCATAATTTAATCAAAAATAAAATATTTAAATTCTAAATACACTTCTTTGCATTCATCATTCAAGTTAGCTAAAAATATAAATTGCATGTATAGGTATGCTTAAGATTTATTCATATGCATGATATACATGATGGAAAGAAATAAATGAATGTGTGTTACGTGACAGTAATCTATTCTAATTAATCTTAAGATGCTTTTTTTATTGAATAAGGTCACTTAGAGTGAACCTAAACTTAGGGTAAATTAAAACACATAATAAACCATTCATTAAAGAGAACTAAACTAATTAACTTGCTTTAGAAGTGACTTAAGGTAAAGACAAAAGAGAAATTCCCTCTCTTTCTTCTCTTTATAACACTTAGTTGCTAAGTGTAGGCTATATGAAATAAAAGAAAACACTAAGTAAACCTTCAAATTAATTAAATAACTTAAAGGGAAATCAACCCTTTATAAATTAAATCCCTCACACTTAGCAAATTATAACTCTAAAGCTTAGTTAGGGCATACCACACAAGCCTTAACACATAAACATTAGATTAAGTCACCATTTCTCGCTTTATGTTAGGACGGTGCATGGTTTGGTGTATGTTTAGTTTTGTGATGTATTGTTTTAGACTGAATGTTAGGGTGTATATGCATAGTCTGGATGTTAGGCCGATATTAGCCTAATCATATTTTATGCAGGGGGTCGTGCTTAAGGGGCCGCTGTAATAAAAATATAAATGCTTTTGTTGTGCAGGTTGCTTGTACCCCTAAGCATAGCCCAAGTTAGGTCAGGTAGGCTTGGTTACCCATGTGTAGGGTGCTAAGTCCAAATTATATATAATTGCTTAGGTTGTATGGTGTGTTTAGCAAATTTTTATTTTGCAGGTGTAGCTAGATTTACTTTCTTTCTTTTTAATGTAATTCTGCATTAGAATTAGGATAAGTGTTGTGGGGATTAGGATGAGCATTAGTTATAAAACCAAGTCTTGTATACCATGTGATGTCTTCGGAGTAAGCAACATCCCAATCAAGCCAAAAGGAAGAAAGAAATGGAGCAAACCAAAATGAAGAAATGAAAGATGAAGAGTGAAGAATGGAGGATGAAGAAGAAGACTCCCATAACACTTATCATTTTATAATTGTAATTATTCTTTCATTATATCGAGATGTATAAAGGTAGAGCTCAGCTATCCATATCTCTTTTCAAGTTGTATGGCGATACCCAACTGCATCAGCCTCTTATTCTTTTATGATAGCTTTATAAAATTGTTTACTATTTTGTTTAGCTTGTGCATTAGAAATAGCATATCTTTTCATAGTTTTTTTATGATTGTTGATTTTTGTGTGGCCTAGATGCGTTTAGGCTCTCAGAATAAAAATAAATTTTCTATCCCATCAATAAGTCATAACCAAATTTTAAAAAAATAGTTCATAACATCATATAAAAGCTTAGGAATTAAATCAAGATAATAAAAATATTTAGTAACCCCTTAGCTGGATGTTGAATGTTTAATATCATGCATAATCATCTTATTTCATTCTTGATAAGAGAGGGCTTCCATCTTTGCCAGATAGAAATAGGCTTAACCTTTAAGCCTATGATGGAAGAACACCTCTTTCTCTTTGATTTAATAATCAACTTCTCATGCATTTAGGCATACAAAATCCTATAGCATGTGTTAAAATAAAGAGTCCCAAATTAAATAAAATTTGATAAAAATTTGTATTAGATTTAAGTCATTATTCATATCCCTCATGCTTTAGTCTCTTAGAGAGTGGGTTTAAGGACTTAGTTTTTTTTCTAAATAATAATAGCCTAGCCATCTTGCAAAAGTATATGACTTTCTTATATAGATTTAAAGCATAGGAGGAGCTAGCTAGCTTCCACTCTTGGCCGTAATAAGTCTAGTAGTCAGGTGCTTACTCTCTCTTGTGGAGGCAAACCATATGCCCACTTTTGCCTTAGATTTAGGTCGTGCTCTGGCCCTCTCCAAAACTTCCTAGATTTAGGATCCGAGATTGTTATTTTCATTTGTGGGCTACAAGCATAAATCCTCATTTCTTAGGCATTTTCATAATCTTGTATTGTGGAATTATAAGTCCTAGATTTCTAATAAAATTTTAACTCAAATAAATAAATCTCCTCAATTTCAAATATATAAAGCCCAACCATAGGATAGATTGGAGTGCTCACTAGGTTTTCTAGTATCATGAGCACTCCCTACTCATCTCCTTTGGTTTTGATAATAACTCTTCTCTTTTGATCTATCCCACTTGATTTTCTAAAATATAACCAATTTGTTGATAGTCCTATCTTTGAATTCTTTTGAGACAACAATCGCTTACTTTAATCAAGAGTATTCTTATGGGATTCACTTTCCTTAAGATATAGTTAACTATGAAGGCTTGCTCCATAGAGAACTGAATGAACCCAGTTTAAATAAATCATGCTTTACTTTTTCATGTAAAGTAGGGAAAAAATCTTGGGTATATTCAAAGACCCATAATACCTTAGGGTCCTTATTAGGTGATTAGGTCCATCATAGGGTAGTGACTTCTATCTCTCAAGATAGTACACTATTTTTTGATGTCATACCCGATCACCTCAATAAGTACATCCTCAGATCTGCATTCTATCCCCTCACATATACACACATAACACATACCAAAAATAAACACCATAGATTTCTCTGGCGACTCCGTTGGGGAGAGGTTCCTCTCTCCATCTCTAGTAGACAATTATTATATCCAAGCATCGATAGTGGACTTGCATTTTATGTGAGTCTGAGACTATCTTTCCTTCCATTGGCACTTAGCTTATTTTATTTTTAAGCAATGTTAGCCAACATCCTTTAAGTTTTAGGACCTCATTCCGTGTAGGTCTTGAAACCCCTATTTGGTTTCCCAATATGTGAGAACAGAATTTATCAACAATGGGGGAGATAACAAAAATTTAGAACTGCCTCACTACTAGCTTGGTGAGGCAAGGTTCATCATAAAAGTTAAAGAAAATGATTTCTTTCACAAAATGGCACTTTCGAAAAGCACTTCTTTTTGAAAGTAGCCATCTTCATTTTATATACACAAATTTGTTGAGTGAAGATTCTACTTTCAAATCATAAAAATGAAATTTAAGCTTCACTCAACATATTTCACATATGTTGGAGTTGAAGCTTTCCTCTTTTCAAGAACAAATCATGCCATATTTGATTCCCACTTAACATATCCAAACTTGTTAAGTGAAAATATTTTTTTAAATCAAATAAAAATTTGACTTTCACTTAACGATTTTAATTTGTTAAGTGGGGGTCTCATTCCTAAAACATAAATTCGACTTTCACTTAAAAATTTCAATTTGTTAAGTAGGGTCTCATTTCCAAAATATAAATTTGACCTTCACTTAACATATTCAATTTGTTAAGTGGGGGTCTCATTTTCAAAAACATGAATTTGACTTTCACTTAAAAATTTCAATCTTATTAAGTGGGGGTCTCATTTTCAAAATATAGATTTGACTTTCACTTAACAATTTCAATTTGTTAAGTGTGGGCTTCATTTCTAAAATATAAAATTTTACTTTCACTCAACAATTTCAATTTGTTAAGTGGGGGACTCATTTTCAAAACATACATTTAGACTTTCACTTAACATATCCAATTTGCTAAGTAAGAGTCTCACTTTCAAAACATATATTTGGTTCTACTTAACACATTAAATTTGTTAAGTAAGAATCACATAATCATGCCATATTGGATTCCCACTTAACATATCAAATTTGTTAAGTGAGAATCCCATTCTCAAGTCATATCATACTTTGATTTCCACTTAACACTCCAAATTGTTAAGTGGGAGTCCCATTTTCAAATATATATCAAAAACATTTAGCCTTTCACTTAACATACCAAATTTATTAAGTGAGGGTCTCTTTTTAACACACATTTGATCCCTATTTAACATACCAAATTTATTAAGGATCCAATTAATTATATAAACTACACTTGAGCTTTCACTTAACATACCAAATTTTTTAAGTGAGAGTCTCATTTTCAAAGAAAAATAAACATTTCTCAAACACATTTGGGGCTTTCACTTAAAATACCAAATTTGTTAAGTGGGACTCCCCTCTTCAAAGAAAATCAAATCATTCTCATAATCACATTTGCATAACAAATTTATTTAGTGAAAGTCTCATCTTCAAGAACAAATCAAACACATGTGACCTCTACATAACATACCAAATTTGTTAAGTAAGAAGCCTCATTTTTCAAATCAAAATGTCACACAATCAAATCTTTATAAGAAAAAATATTTCAAACACACAATCACAACCTCTTCTTAGCATACCCAAATTTGCTAAGTAGAGGTTCTTTCAAACTATCTATATTTTTAAATAAGAAACATAAAATGCAAACAATGTCCAAAAAAAAATTTTCTCCTCAAAATTTTGAACCCCACTCAACCTAACTAAATTGGTTGAGTATGGGTTCTAAAACCAAAAAATCAAATGGCAAAAGACTCTCCTCCAAACATCCAAATCTCTCCAATGAATCCCACTTAGCATAGGTGATTTGTTGAGTGTGGGTTCAAAACTCCAAACCTCTGTTACTTTCTTGGAACAAATATCAAGATAGAAATCTGATACAAGTTATATTTCAACATATGTGACATACTCCTGCTCAAAGTAGTCTTTATAGTCAATACACATGGCTTCTCAGAAGTTTATTTTCACCTTTCTGTTCAAGATGGAATTGGCCTTGGATCGAGCTAGCCTCCTTGAGACTCACCCATCCCAGTGTTTTTTCTTGAGAGGATTGAGGGAGCAGTTACTGAGTACCCTCAGGGATGAGGTGGGCTAGGCAGCCATCATCATTGACTGCCTTTTGACATTAAGTATCCTTCCTTGAAGAGGAAGGTGATTGAGTTTCACCCGGGCAGTTCCACTCAACCGGTTGCTCCCCATAGCAGCGTCTTGCTCATCATTGGTCCCCTCTAAAGGGAAGGCTATCCTGACTTCTAACATAGTCTATCATACCTTTGAGGTAGGATCTAGCTTTCACATTGCCTTATTCAGTCGCACACAGCAACACAATAAGAGCCACAAGATCAAGCGGCACCATGAGTGTGTTGCCCGATAGATAGACGCCGCATCCCACATTATAGCGGAGGGTTCTCTCTAAGAGATTTCTCCATTTCTGACTAGAAACCAGTTCCACCTCCTCTCAAAATTAAATGAAGAGGAAGACTACTAGAGGATAATTGCATTACAACTAGGGGCAGGAAGAAGTCCTATGCCATTCTACGAATGGTATTATGCCAGGTAGGCAGGACACACGGATGCTCAGAGTCTAGCATATTGTTTGACTTGAGGTCGATCATTCCCAGGAGTGTTACCAAGCATATTCACAGTGATAGACCATCAAAGGCTAGAGTAGCAGCTTAGTGGTGGAGTAGGGAGTGTCGGAGGTTTGCGAACGGTGACCTCTTAGTTGATTTCCCGGTCATCAGACCCGATAGAATTGATAGCATAGTGTTGACAGGTACCATCAATCATAGGGGAAAGGCCCCGACAAGGGTAGAGCCGATGTTGTCTCCACTACACTAATCCACTCCTCGCCCACCATCACCAGTTTAGGTCCCACCATCCACCATTCCTACAAAGGCACAAAAGATAGCATTTAAGGAGAAGAAAGCTCCCTTGGTGATCTGACTATGGCCAAAGGATCCCACTTCATGTACTCCACCGACTGAGGTGAGGATGAGTTCCGCTACTCAATATCCTACTTGCCTCACGGTGAAGAAGAGTGCCAACCACATCGTGGTGCACCACCACCACACCACCACCATCACCACTGAGGTGGCGGTTATTGAGGGAAGGGGGGGTTTGTTCCCATGGAAGTGGATCTCCCTAGAGACACCACTCCACCCATGAGCATTCATGAGCATATCTCTTCCAATAAGCATGACCCTCCCGCCGACTCCAATGACGGTGTTAGGTGTATCTTTAGTGAGCATAGCTTCTGCGTCAACAAGTGATATTTGTACAGCAGTTAGACCACTCCCTAGATGATATTTTAGCACATTACTTTGCAAAAAAGAGAGAGCTTCTAGGGAGTGACTGGTCAGATTATGAGGGAAAGGTCAGCTTTGATCTAGATAAGGATGACCTTCTTGAGGATTCGGATGAAGTTCACATAGTCGATACTAGGGGTCCCTCCATAGAGACCAGCAAAGTCAGGAAGGTATTGTAGTTGAAGAAGATGATGTCGTTCATTCAACTCAGCACCTCCTTTAGCAGCTTAGATAGAGGGATGATCATATTGACCAAATGGGGAAGAAGATTGAAGAGTTGATGGCAGTGGTGTCAGCATTATAAAATTCAACTCTGATTTCACAGCCTTCTCCCATAGTAGCCAATAGAGAAAAGTTGGCACACACTTTAGATCATCTAGATGCATTCTTGCTGAGGGAGACAGTGGTAGCTTGCACAGGAAGGTGGTGTATAGCACCTCCATGCATGAAAAAGATATCAAACACATGGTGGAGCAACAGGTGAGGGATGCATTGGCGCAAGCCCGGGGTGGCTCATCTGTTCGAAAGGGTAGACTCTACCCTGAGGAATTTGATGGTGTCCAATACCCTAAGGGCTTTGTGCCTCCATCCTTGAAAATTTTTATGGCAGTGGGAACCCCTAGCAACGATGCACTCTTATCATGCCTCTTCATCAGTAGCTTGACAGGCATCACATTTGATTGGTACGTTGAACTACCCAATAGTTCAGTGAAAATATTTGCTTAGTTGGAGTAGCTCTTTATTAAGAGATTTGTTGGAGCTCAGCAAAGGGTAACTGTGGGCGATCTCTTTTTAGCTCAACAACACCCTGGTGAGTCCCTTGTTGATTACATTCTTAAATGGTACATTTTAAGTATGAAATATGAACCACAACTGTCTGAATAACATGGCATTAAAATTCTACTCAAGAATATTCATGGTATGGTCACCTTCATGCTTAAAGGGTTTACCATTAAGACATTTGAGAAATTAATCAACAAAGCAGCTAGTCTATAAGGGGAGGTCAAATAGTTATCTTTTCCATATCAATCAGCCAAGCCCAGACCACAAAAGGCATTTGAGAAAAGTCAGGGGTAGTCATGGCAGTTGACAAGGGGCCACCCGTGGTTCGTCGACCCACCTCGAGCTCGGACTTCCTTTATCACCTCCTTTGCCACCACCTCGGCCATCATATTGGCCCACTTAGTTGCCACAGTGGCCTCCACGCCCTACTCAGATCCCCATTCCATCGTGCGGATTCTCTCATATGTAGCTATCTTTACCACTATTGCAACATTGAATACCTTCTTATTGCCAAGAAGATCTTTAAGAACCTCTTAAAGAAGCTTGATTTTTAGTTACCAGAGCCTAGGAGGCCGGAGGATGTGGGCAAGAGTCATGATCCAAACTATTTCCCTACCATTGCATGTTAGGTTATGTCTTAGAAGATTGCTTTGATATTAAGGACTGGCTTGGGCATATCTACAAGTCGGGTGCCATTATCATCCCTAAAGAATACCTACTAGAACAACCCTCTAGTTTTATTAGGGTAATCCTTGGGGATACATGCAATCTTCTCAAGATAAAGGAAGGTTGGGATATCTCATTATTCTGAACCTCCAAGAAAATCATTTCTAAGATTAGAAAGTTACCCTTGCAAGTGCCTGAAGTAGCTCAAACCTCCAACTCTAAGGAAGGTTTGCAAGTTCTAAGGATAACTTGAGGGAGGTAGAAGCCTAGCAGCAGCAGGGATAACTTCCACTTGCCCGATATATCATAGTAGCGCAACTACCAACTAATTTTAATACTCATTCCATAGTTGCAGCTACAGTTCCTCCAACTGGCTCTTTTTCTAGAAGTTGTATTGTATCAGTGAAGGGGTGTGCCAAATCCCTCACTCCACTTATTTTACTTGATTTCTACTTGTACCTTCATCCAAATATAAGAAAACAATGAAAAAGAAGACTAATTCTGCTTACATCCTCTCTACTTTTGATGATCTTGATGATTTTATTCGTATAGAAAGCTCTCCAAGTACTAATAATTATAATAATTTTGATCCACTTTCTTCTGATTTAGAAATGGATTACCCATTCCTAAATCACCTGAGTTCACCATTGAGATAGATTTGGAGTCATCTGATTGGGATGATCATATAAGAGAAGCTGTAGGTGATGGGCGGGTGGAACTTTCTATTAAACCATCTCATGAAGTCACTGAACTCAACCTTTATAGTGGCAAAGTTCTACCTCCTAGGGTAGCACCTCAAGATAAGGGTAAATAAGTCATTGGTTCTAGTGATCAAGAAGCCCCTTCACAGGATGCTCCACCTATGGATATGTTTATGGAGGGCCAACCTAGAGTTGACTACAATGTCCTCACTCACCTAAGAAAGTTGCCAGCTAAACTAAGCATATATGATGCCTTTGTCTTATCCAAAGAGATGGGGGAGTCATTGATCAAAGCCCTTCTTGATCCAAAAAAATGCTTAGCTCAACTAACTGCTATTAGAGAGGAGGCATCTTTTCAAGACAATCCCATGGAGTTACATTCATTGATGAAGACCTTCTTTTGGGGACAATGGAGTATAACCATCCCCTCTACATCATAGTGGACATGGGTAGATTTAGACTCTCCAGTTTGGTTGATCCAGTGTTTATGAGTCTAAAGACCCTTGCTTACTTGAGGATTGACATCTTTGAACTCCGAAGAGATCAGTTGATATTGAGAGGATTTAATGAGCACTTTAGGCTCCATAGTGTTACCACTAGAGATAGATGACTGGAAGACAGAAGCCAAGTTCTACATAATTGATTTAGATACATCCTTCACTACTTTGCTCAGTAGGCCTTAGATACATGGAAACAACACGGTTCCATCTTTTTTACATCAATGAATCAAATTCCAAAGAGGTGGAATCAAGTATTATGTCAAAGGAGACTTGAAACCATTCTCAGTTAAGGAGGTCGAGATTTATGAGGATGCAGCCTACTATCTTCCTCCAAATCAAAAAGTATATTCTCATAAACTTGGTAAAAGTTCAAAATCAAAAGAAGAATAAATAGTAGAAAAAGAAAAAGAAACTAAAAATGAAAAAGAAAAGAAAAAAGGAAAAGAAAAAGAAAATATAAGTGAACGAGGATCATACACCGAGGAAGAGGTAGAGCTAGATGTTAGATATCTCCCACAATTTGTTCCTCCATATGAACACATAGGTAGGATGACTTGACCTCCACCATGTAGAGGAAGAGGCAAGTCCAGAGGAAGTTCTATAGGTGGAAGACCTCCTTGCTGGCGGCCAATAGAGCTATGTTCCAGCTCACAGGAGAACCCTATCCACATTGACTTGGAGTCCAGTTCAATAGTATATCAAAGCATGAAAGTATCCAAATCAATAGTATATCAAACAGTCATGCAACAGTTGGGAACTTTAGTTTTAACCTCACTTTCATCCTTGAAAGTTGAAGGTTTGGTAGTTAAGGAGGTCCCCAAGTCATCCACAGTTGCTAGGCCAAAGAAGTTTTTGTTGGATGCATCATCCTCAAGTTGGGAAGCCAATGTAGAACTTGAGGATGATTCATGTAAAGATTTAATACAACTAACTTTTTATTAGTATTCACCTTGTGTTATTAACTTAGGAAAGAAGGATTTAATCCACATACTTGGTCTAAACATAAGTCAGACTACTTTGGAAAACTATAGGATAACCAAAGCAAGCATTCTCAATCAAGACCAAGATAAGGATTCAACATAGTGGGTCCAGTCGATGATGACAACCATTGCTTAGTCATCACCACTCATTTGGAGTCTGATAGGTTCTTCTAAAATCATGCTATCTCTATGAGGAGGCATGTTTAGAAGCATCAGATGACCCAAATGAGCTTGAAGTCAGAGAGGCACAACCAGAGTTTGAAGAAGAAATCAGATCAACCATTGATGAACTCAAAGAAATCCACTTGGGAATAAAAGAAGATCAACGCCCGATGTACATCAGTTCTTTATTGAATGAACAAGAAACTAATGACTTAGTTAAGCTATTAGTTGAGTTTAAGGATTACTTTGCATGGAGATATGAAGAAATGCTATGTTTATCTCCTGATGTTGTAGTCCACAAACTAGCAACAAATCTTATTGCTAGCCTTATCAAGTAGCTCCTAGACACATGCGATTAAAAATTAAACTTACGAAATCAAGAAATTGATCGATGTTGGCTTTATCAGGGAAGAAAAATATCCTACCTAATTAGCCAGTGTCATCCCAATTAAGAAAAAGAATGGCCAAATTCGCAGATGCGTCAATTTTTGGGATCTGAACAATGCATGTCCTAAAGATGAATTTTCACTTCCTATACCAAAATTAATGGTGGACATTGCCTCATCTCATGCAATATTCTCTTTCATGGATGGCTAATCTCGCTACAACAAAATCAAGATGGCCCCCGAGGATGAAAGAAACACCTTTTTTTGAACCCCGATCAGAATCTATTGTTATAAGGTCATGCATTTTGACCTAAAATGGGGTGCTACATACCAACGGGCCATGACTCAAATTTTTTATGAACTCATTCATCATCAAGTTGAATGTTTTATTGATGATCTAGTAGTAAAAGCAAAGAAAAGGAAGACCATTTCTTTGACTTGAGAGTAGTTTCTAAATAGTTAAGATAATTTAACCTCAAAATGAATCCACTGAAGTGTGCATTCGGAGTAGCTTCAGAGAAATTTTTTGGGTTTGTTGTCCGAAACCAGAGAATAGAGATCGATCTAGAGAAGATCAAGGCTATCTTAGAAATGTCACCCCTTAAAAGTCTAACTCAACTCAGATCATTTCAAGGGCAGTTGACATATTTAAGATGCTTCATATCCAACTTATCAGGAAGATGCCAGCCATTCTCAACACTTATTAAAAGGATGCCAAGTTCAAGTGGATGACAAGTGTCAGCATGCCTTTGAAGACATATCAAGAACTACCTGATGATGCCACCAGTTCTAGCAGCCCCTATCCCAGGCAAGCCATTGATCCTCTACACCACATCATAAGATGACTCCTTTGGTGCTTTGGTGGCTCAAACCAACAATGAAGGAAAAGAAAATGCTCTACTATCGTCATCATCGTCTTACTAAGGCAAACTATCCACCTACTGAAAAGCAATATCTAGCTTTAATCTTTGCATTCCAAAAGCTATAGAATTATATGCTTTCTCATAAGGTGAATCTGATCTCTGAATCAATCCACTATAATATCTCATGACACAACCAACGTTATCCGGATAGTTGGCACATTGGTCCATGATTTTATCATAGTTTGATATCACATTCATGCCCCTCCGTGCTATGAAAGAACATGCACTAGAGGATTTCTTAGCAGCACACCTACTTCATGCTGATTTTGCACTTAATGATGACCTCCCCGATGAACAAATCATGAACTTAGAGGACTGTGATGTTTTATTTCTCAAACTTTAGGAATTTGAAAAATAAAATGTATATTTTGTTGGGACACCACGTAGATCTGTAGATGTACTATTTCGGGTGATCGGGCTTGACATTGAGGAATGATATACTATCTAGAGAGACAAAAGTCATCATCCTACTATGGACCTAATCACCTAATAAGGACTCTAACGATGGATCTTTGAATGCATGAGAGATTCTTCCCCTACTTTAAATGAAAAAGTAAAGTAGGGTTTATTTTAAATCAAGTTTGTTAAGTTTCCTATGGAGGCAAGCCCCATAGTTAATTACATCTTAAGGAATGAGATTCCTTAAGAATACTCTCGATTAAGGTAAATGATCATTGTCTCCAAAGATTTCAAAGATAGGACTATCAACAAATTGGTTATTTTTGAAAAATCAATTGGGATTGATCAAAAGGAGGGATTTATTATAAAAACTAAAAGGATATGAGTAGGGGATGCCTATGATACTAGGAAACCTAATAAGCATCCCAAACTATCCTATGGTTGGGCTTTATATTTTTGAAATTTGAGAAGAATTATTTGTTTGGGTTTAATTTTATTAGAAATTTAGGGCTTACAATTCCACAATACAAGATCATGGAAATGCCTAAGAGGTGAGGATTTATGCTTGTAGCCTGCAAAGAGAAATAGCGACCTCAGATCCTAAATCTAGGGAGCTTTGGTGAGGGCCAAAATATGACCTAAATCTAAGATGAAAATGGGTATATGGTTTATCTCCACACTAGAGGATAAACCACCCGATTGTTGGACTTACAACCACTTGGGGGTGGCCGCCAACTAACTCCTCCTATGATTTTAAATTCATGTAGGCAAGTCTTATGCTTTTAAGATAGCTAGGCTGTTGTTTATTTTGAAATAAATCTAAATCCTTAAACACACTCCATAAGAGACTAGATCATGAAGGGTATGAGTAATGACTTAATTTAATACAAATTTTGTTAAGTTTTATTTTGATTTTTGGATATTTTTATTTGGCATATGATATGGGATTTCATATGCCTAATGCATGAGAAAATTGATTATGGGCCAAAATTAGAAAGAAAGAGGTGTATTTCCACCATGGCTCTCAAAGGTCAAGCCATTTTCTTTGGCAAAGGTGGAAGCCCTCCATTGGCAAGAGTGAGACAATATAATTTTTATGCATGATGTGAGACATACAACATCTAACTAAGGGGTTGCTAAATTTTTTATTATCTTGATTTATGTCCTAGGCTTTAGGTGATGTTATGAGTTATTTAATTTGATTTTGAGTTGATTAATTGGATAGAAAATTTATTTTTCCCTAAGAGCCTAATCGCATCTAGGCCATTTATCAAATAATGAAGAAACTAGGAAAATCATGCCATCATAATTGCACAATCATAAAAAAAACATCAATCAATTTATAAAATTAGTATAAAAGAATAAGAGGCTGATGTGGTCTGGCTCCACCACATAAATCCAAAAAGGAAAATGGGTAGCGAGCTCTACCCTTATACAACCCGGATTACAAATGAATAATTACAACTTAGAAGGAATTTATGTTATGGGGGTCTTTATTCTTCATTTCTTCATTTCTTCATTTCCTTTGTTCATTTCTTTCTTCTTCATTTGCTTCTTCCTTTTGGTTGGTTGGGATATGGTTTCTCCAAGGCTTCACATGGTGCTTAAGACTTGGTCTTATGACCAATGTTCATCCTAGTCCCCATAACATTCATTTCAAATCTTAATTATAAAATTTACATCAAAATGGGAAAGATAAATCTAACTAAACCTGTAATAGAGATTAGCTAAACATATCACACAACCTAAGCAATTATATGAATAAATTAGACTTAGCAGCCCCACACACACATGGGTAACAAAGCCCACCTGCCCTAGTTTGGATTATGCTTAAGGGGTGTAAGAAACCTACATAATAAAAGCATTTATATTTTTATTATAGCGCCCCTTAAGCACAATCCTCTGCAGAAGACATGATTAAGCTAGATCACCCTACCATCCAATCTATGCACATGCACCCTAACATCTAGTCTAAAAATATTATATCACAAAATATAATCACATGAAACCATGCATCACCCTAACATAGAGATAGAAATTATGACTTAGCCTAATGTGTGTGACATTTAAGGCTTGTGTGGCATGTCTTGGCTAGGCTTTAAGGTTAAAATTTTCTAAGTGTGAGAGATTCAATTTAGAATGGTGGTTTTAGTTTAAGTGGTTTAGTTGATTTTGCCAATTTTAGTTGATGATTTAATTTGGTTTGAATGAACCTACACTTAGTTACTAAATGTTGTAAAGAGAAGATAAGAGAAGAGAAGTTATCTTTCACCCCTACCTTAAGTAATTTCTAAGGTAGATTCATTAATGATTTTTCTTTAGTGAATATTTTATTATGTGTTTTAATTAACCCTAAGTTTAGATTTGCTCTAAATAGACTTATTCAATAAGAAAGGCATCATAAGATTAATTAGGGTGAATCACTATCACATAATACACACCCATTTATTTCTTTCCAACATGTATACCATGCATAGGAATAATCCTAAGCATATCTATACATGCAATGCAAACTTTAGCACACTTTGATGATGAACACAAAGAGATGTTGTTTAAGAAAATTTGGATATTCCATGAATGCATATTTTTTTTATTAATTAGAAAAGAGGGACTCTTTTACCCATTAATTAAATGCACATTCATATGTATAAAAGACATAAGTAAGTACACCATTATTTTCTACACCAGGGGTGTTGGGTACAACACCTACTTGGGGCTATTTAAAGCCGCGCAACCCCAGGAAATCTAGACTAATATACCACTTTTCTTAAATACATGTAAATGTATAAAAAGAAACAAATAGATGAAGAATCATGCAAAAGATTTTTGTTTGATTTGGTTTTGTAATTTACATGTGTAAATGTGAAGATCTTTCTTAATTCATAACATAGAAGTGCATAGGAATAAATTTAAGTAAGTGTTATGTTCTTTTCAAATGAACAATACACTTTGCAAATCCTATTCAAATCCATGTTAAAAGAAGAGAAGAAAATCACATAATACACATCTTATGCTATAATCACATGCAAGCTTATAAGTACTTATAAGTAGCATCACTTCATTTTATAATCTTTGTTTTATAGGTTTTGAAAATACTTTTTGGTTTAATAGTGATAATAGCCACTCATATTCTTAACTTTAGCCAAAACATGCAATTTGACATAAAGGAAAATATTTTTATTTAATTGATTTTTTAAAAGAGATGAATGCATGATTTCATATGGCAAACAACATTTAGCATGCTTGAAAAGAAATAAAGTGATGTAAGCATATGACTTCATTCACCCTAATTAATTCCTAAAGACAATCCTATGAAATAAGATCATTTAAAGTGAATCAAAATTCTTTAACGAGATTTTTTATTTTTGGATTTGATTTTATTTTGGAAATGTGAAAATGGTTTGCTGTCCTAACCCATGTCCCACATGTGTGGATTAGTTTAGTTTAATCTTAGAACAATTAAGTTGATTTTATATTTTATTTTGGTTAAGGTGTGAATTAAATTCATGAATTACCCCTTACCTACACTACTTTAACATAATTATTCAAGTAATTATGAGCCAACATATGATATTCAACCACATGAAATTTAAATCAATAATTAACCTAAGAAATAAAGGGGCCTAATGCAATTAGCACACAATTATTGATTAATTAAGGTAAAGGGTTTAATTAAGTACTTTCATAATCATGCTACACATATAGTTTGATTATAATTTCCTTTGAAGCCTCTTAGGTTATTGAACACCTAAGAATCTACCCAAGATTAAGATGATTAAGTTTTGGAATAATTTGATTTTTAAGTTTAGTTAATTAAGCCATTAATGAAGTGATTAAATCATTAATCAATTTACAAATTAATTAAATCTTTATTCAAATGAAATAAACTTAGGGGAAAAGTTTGAAAAAGAAATCCTAATCTCATTCGCTAAGTCCATTCACTGTTTAATGATAATTATCAAGCTTAATTAATGGATTTATCACCATTTAATAGGTTAATTAATCATTTATTTAATTAAGAGAGTGATTAGGGCTGAATCAAGCAATTCCCTTAATTAACCCAATAATAAATTTCAAGAAAATCATGGGAGGCAAAGGTCATCCCACTAATCAACCCTAGGAAGTTTGAAATTAATTGTTGAAGTAATTAAAGAGTAATTAACCTAATTAAATTCCCAATAAAACCCAAATTGAGTGAAGCTTACTATTCAAAATCAGTTAAACTTAATTTTATATTATTATCCTTTGAATTATCTTTAAAATGAACCCGGGTTTGTATTTTTTGGATTTTTGACATTTAATTATGATTTTATAAAGTTTATGTGATTAATGGATAATTAAAATAGCCTAATTAATTAATTAATTATGTCGACACCACGTGGACTGCTAATGTGTGCTTTCCATGTGGCATGATGACATTGGTTATTTAAGTTGTTAGATTGTGCACCACGTGCTTTCTCCATGGGCCATCCGATCTAAGATCAGACGGCCGTGATTAATCCCACTATTTATGCTAAAATTAAATGAGATCTAACATGATTAAATCATAAGCATTGTTCCAATCATGCATAACAGATAGTGTATGATTTATTTGCTCCCGAGCGGTGAGAGACGGATGTCATCCATCGATCGTCGCTCAATTCGAGCTTAACTGAGCTCGGATGGAGTTCAAACTCAACCCACACCTTGTAGGAGCACAAACAAGAGATAATGGCTAAGATCTAATGGGATTACAATTCCCTTCACAAAGGATCAAGCAAAAATTCTCTATATCAATTTTTGAGAAATACCTCGAGGCTATCATTAGCGCTTCCAATGGAGGAGTAGCTTCATCTAGTAGATATGAAGCACTGTTGAAGGTATCAAGCCTTATTTTGAAGTGGATGTCTTAGTTGACCAAGCTCCCCTTCAATGGTGATCAGGCTTGATCAAGGTGAGGATTCCCGTGGCTTGGAGACTTGGGAAACACCTTGGTTGAGCTTGACAAGGTGCCTTGATGGTGCTTGCAAGTTTAATTTGGGTTTAGTGGAGAATTGGATGAGTTGGAGTTGGCTTAGGCCTCCCCTATTTTGGCTTTGAAGAAAATCGAGAAGGAGAAAATGGAGGGAGCTTGGGAATGCTTGCTAAGGCTTGGAGAAGCTTGCTTTTGATTCCTAGAGCTTAATCGAATTCAATCTCTCTGGTTTGAGTGGGAATGAGGGGGAATATATCTCCCCCTCCTTGGATCAGATGTCGAGACTAGCTTTATCATTTTAGCTCAATTGCTTGGATTGAAGGGTTGGTTTAGGCTGTTAGGCACTCCATGTGGTTCATTTTAGGTAGAGGAGTGGAGGAGAAGGAGTGCCCATGTGCTAAGAGTGTATGAGGTGATCCAAGTGTCTAATTTGTATTGGAGGGGTTAATTTGGCCTTGGCTTGGGTGATGGATGACCCGAGGTGATTGGGTCATGTTCACCACCTCCCTTGATGTCCAAGTGGACCACAACAAAGATGTCAAGTGGCCATGAGAAAGAATTGGCCAAATTCCAAGTGAATTTGGCCATAGGTTACCCTTTAACCTAAGGGTAAAAAGGTCATTTGGCCTTGATTTTGATTTAAGAAAATTTAAAATAATTCAAATATAGGTTGGCTCAAATTTCAATGGATTTGGAGTTCATTTGGTTTGAATTGGTTCAATTTGACCCATTTAGGTCAAGTTGGGTCAATTTGGGTTGGGTTCACTAATTGGTCAAATTGGGTCAAACCATGAGTTACGACAAGTTCAAATGATCATTTGGAGCCTATGGGTGTCATTGGTTTGGTTCAATTTGGTTTAGATTTGCTTTTGGTTCATCTGAGTTCATTTAGGTCAAATGGGTCAAGTTGACCCATTTGACTCAATTGGGTTAGGTCATGGGTTGGTTTAGGCTTGGTTGATCATTTGAAATGTATTGCAAGCTTTGGTTTCAATCAATTTTAGTCTAGTTTAGGGGTGTGCATTCAGTCGGATTGGACGAACCAGTTTTTTAATTTGATAATCCGTTCGGTTTGAAATTCAGAATCCGAAAATCCGATCCATATAAGATTTAATATAATTCGAACCAATCCAATCCAAAAAAAAATTTGGATTTTCGGTTCTGTTTTTAAAAAACTGAAAATAATAAAAAAAACTTGTTATTTAATTAAAAATCAAATTTCATGATTTTTTTTTTGTTTCCACGGTTCCACACTTGAGATTTGAATTCCTTTATGATTTATATTTTTGAAACATATACTCATATTTTTTGAAACAAGTTTATATTTGAATTCGATTTGAAAAAATAAATATTAAATATATTACTTAAAGGGCACTAATTAACATAACACATTAACACTTGAAATGTGATGAAATACATTTCTTCAAACATCTTTTCTTTCACACCATTTTTAATAACATGACACATTTATCAATTGCCATTAATCCAATAAAATTTATATGCTAACAAAAAGAAAATTTTAATTGCAATATTACAAACATTCATAAACATTTCATATTTAAAAGGGATTATAATTACATATGGTAATAAGCATTCATAAATATTCATAAACATTCTTAATTCATAAACATTTTCAGTTTCTCTAATTCTCTTCCACATTTTAAAAGGAAGCATGATCAAGATTATCCGCATTCGGTGAAAGAGTTCCATTATAACACAGAAAAGTGCCATTTTTAACCTTTACATATTTCTTTATCAGCTAAAATGATAATCTACAAAACACAGATATAAGTGGTTATTGAACTTCGATAAGCAATAACATTAAAAGATCTAAAAGAGGTGGAAACCAACAAACATAAAATATATAAATATAAGAACTTTTTAAGAAAATCTTACACATTTACATGAAGGCGTGCTCCATTTCAATGTTCATAGTTTCTGATTAATGGCTTGAAATACTAAACTGTTTATGCTTGCAGCTAACTCTACAAATGTTCTTTGTGGTAATTGGATCAGGGGTGGAATCTTTTATTATGATTAGAAATAGGAGATTAAACAAAAGGGAGACTAAAAAATGAAAGTAAAATTCAAAAGAAAAGAAAGGCTCACGCTTAGTTAAAAAATTACTAAGAGCAACAGAATATGAGCATCCAAACTCCAGATTTGAGGGTTACAATCACATATAATGCTACTAGTAGTAGTAAATGAAATGTAACATCAAAGCCATCATTACTGAAAGCGCCGCCAAACATCCCCAAACTGTATCGTGCATTCACTGAAAGTCTGAAATAGCACATCCTGAAGCAATTAAAATTCAGAAATGTTACCTCACTCATAACAAAATAAGCAATAACATAAAATGTCGAAACTACATAACCGCCCTAATAATAAATTACTCCTAGTAAACAACTCCACGAATAACAAAATAATCCATTACTCCATTCAGTTTTAACCAATAAGCAATACCACTCACAAACTACAGTCGACCTCCAGATTCTGGAATAGTGAACAACTCCAAGTCTCCAAATCATGAATAGAATAGGGGTAACAACACAACCCAACAGGCAACAATAATAGCCCAAAGGCATAACAACAATAGCAACCCAAAGGCATAACAATAGCAGCAACCCAAAGGCATAACATCAACAGCAGCCCAAACTCAAAAGGCATAACAACAACAACAACCCAAAGGCATAACAACAACAGCAGCCCAAAGCATAACATCAACAGCAGCCCAAAGGCAAAACCTCCACCCAAATAGGCTAATAGCAAAATAGTAGAATATAAGCAGCAATGGAGAGAGGAAAGCCATAGGGATAACAAAATAATCCATTACTCCATTCATATTTCAATCGATAAAAAATACCATAGAACAAAAAACTACAGAACCGGCCTCCAGATTCTAGAATAGTGAACACTGAACAACTCTAAGTCTCCAAATCATGAATAGAGCAGGGGTAATAACACAACCCAACATGCAATAACAGCTACTCAAAGGCTGAAAGACATAACAACAACAGTAGCCCAAAGGCATAACAACAACAACAGTCCAAAGGCATAACAATAATAGCAGCCCAAAGGCATAACACAATGGATATTATCTTGGTCGGACTGTCTTTCTTATTCTCTTTTCAAAAGATGACTTATTACTTGAAGCACTTGCAACACAATGGATATTATCTTGGTTGATAGGTGTTTGATTTTGGGATGAACCAATCATGTTAGAACTCTCTCCGTAATGAGACATCTAATCAAAGTGTGAAGAAATCAAGGAAGAATAAGCCAAATGAGAGTAGAAAAAACTCAAAATTATATATGATACACCCGATCTTGATTATACCAACGTTAAACCTCTTATTGAAAAAACAAAACTACTAGTAGCTTTCATTTACTTCAACAAAAAAAGCATAACAGAAATAAAATAAACTAACACACTTCACTTCAAATTTCTAATGTAAACATTTTCAAAAAATAATATCAATGATTCACTTGATGTTAATCAGAGGTTTTTTTTATCACTCCACAATTGCTAATAATAATAGAAAAGATCATGGAATATCAAAAAAAGTTTAACAATAATATCATTTATAATCAAATAAAAATATAAAGTGTCTAGTGCATAGATGTCAATCATGTCATCATGGAAGTATGCTTCTAAGTCTAGTGTGTACTGACAAGAAGCAACGAGTCAATCCAACAAATGATGATACTATTGTGAACCTTCTTCCTCATGGTCTAGCTATGTAACATATTATGACTATTGTGGTGGAAAAGAAGAAGGCATCACATATACTTTTGTGTATGATCAACTAATTGGGATGACTCTAACTCCTACCCAGAATGACAATGAAGTTATGAACGAAAATTGATTTGTGATGCCTTTGGGCTAGTGTTGTAAACACCAAAAGAAAGGATTGCATATTGTGAAGGTGAAAATGCCACCTACTATTAAGGATGAAACACCACTTCCACTTGTAGCTAATAATTCATACACAAGAGCTCACAAAACATGACAAAGAATATACTAGAAGAGTTGCATATACTGGAATAGTAAATAACTCCAACTCCAACTCTCCAAGTCTCCAAAGAAGAAAAACTAAACAACATAAAAAGAATCCATAAGAATCGAGACAAAACCTGCTGCATTGTTGAATGCTACTGGCGATAGACAGACCACTGGCCGGAATCGTGAGCGAGAATCGAGCCGAGGTCCCAAGAGCCCGAGAGAAAAACTTAGAGAAGAAGGGAGAAGCAGTGCCCTTGCACAGTTGCACGAGACGACGAGAGTTGAGAGGCGAGAAGGGAGAAGCTGAGAAGAGAATAGAAGAATCATGAACATAATGAAAATGTCGACAACTACAATGAAGAGTCAAAGTGTCAACAAGTCGAAGAGAACTAGAGAAGTAGAGAACCAGCCCACGCCGTCGGGACGGATTGCCATTGCAGCTTTGCCCTTTCACCTCCCTAACCTAATCGCTTATTCACTTTTGGATTTCGCCCTAGCCTAGGATTTGTAATATCCATTATCATCCGATATTCCGATTTCTATTTTTTGCACGACACGGGCTAAATTTTGAATTTTTGATTTTTTTATTATAAATTTTTAAATCCGATCCATAATCCAAAAACCAAATTTAGCTAAAATTAAAATTGAAATCCAAAATAAAATTAAAAAACTGATCCAAATTTAAAATTTTCATTCGATTTTAATCGTACTTTCGGTTTAAACTGAATTATGCATAGCCCTAGTCTAGTTTACTTTCAAGTCGATTTGACCTTTTAGGTCAAGTTGGGTTCATGGTCAATTAGGCTAGATTGGGTCTAGTTGGTCAATTGAAGCTTTGGTCAAGTTCAATAAGTGATTTGAAATGAATTTGACCCATTGGTTGCAATTAATTTGGCTTAGATCAAGATTTAGACCATTTTGACTTTTTAGGTCAATTTGGGTCAACTTGGGTCAAGTGGCTAATTTGGCTTGGTTTGACTAAATTGATGGCTCGATCATGTTCAATCATTGATTATGCATTGGTTTAGATCAACGGTTTCAATCAATTTTGGTTTATAGTGGATTTTGGCTTATTTAGCTTTCTATTGGGTTAAGTGTTGACTTGTTCAAAGGCTAGGTTTAACTTGGTTTGACCCAATTTTAGTGATTGATCATGCCATGATGATTGTTGATCATGATGAGAGGCTTAGATGGGCTTAGTTCAATCCAATTTGGGTTAGATTAGAATTTGGCTCAAAAATGTGCTTTAGGCCACTTTGGGTCAAGTGAGTCTAAGTGAGTCAATTGGCTTGATCAAGGCTTGATTCAAGTTTGGTTGCACTCACATATGGACTTATGATTGAAATATAAATCCAATTGCAAGTGATTTAGAGTCAAATGAGTTTTGATTCATTTGATAATTTCAAGTTCAAAGGATGAACATGGGTTTGATATGGGTTAGTTTCATTTTGGTTTTGAGATTATAGTTTGTGTTTATATTTGGGCTAGTGATTGAATGATTGATTGTTTGAAGGAGAAAATCTAAGGGTTTGGATTGATTTGAGAATGATTTGGCTAAGTTCAAGGGATTTGACTTGAAAGAGTTTAGGTTGGATTTTGGTTAGATTTGGATTTGAGTTTTGAATTGGTTTTGGTTATTTGAATTTATATTTCATTTATATTTATGAATATAAATGAGAATATAAACGGGTTATGAGAAAATATTTTGTGTTTGAAGTGATTTGGATTTGGTTTGGTTAAGTTCAAGGATTTGACTTCAAAGAGTATAAGTTGGATTTAAGTTGGGTTTGAGTTTTGAATTTAGTTTTAGTTGTATTAATTTATATTTTATTTATATTTGTGAATGTAAATGAGAATATAAATGGGTTATGAAAAAAAATTTGAATTTGAAGTGATTTGGATTTGGTTTGAAGGAATTCAAGGATTTGACTTGAAAGAGTTTAGGTTGGATTTTGGGATTTGAATTCAATCATGGGTTTTAATCATTTGATTTGGAATTGATTTATGATTTGAATTTTGGAATTGGTTTAAGATTTGAGAAAATCAATTGAGTTGAAATTGATTTACAATTTGATTTTGGAATTGATTTAATGATTGAGAAAATCACTTAGGTTGGAAATTGATTTAAGATTTGATTTGGAATTGATTTGAATTGAAAGAAGGAAGCAAGGATATGGTTCAAGCTATAGGGTAGGAAAATCCTCCTAATACCCTAAGACATAACTATTCCTATGGCTAACTCTTCTAAGTCTCTAGGGTTAGGTTAAGTGTTCACCTAATCACTAGAAGTGTTAAGACTAAGAAACTCTTAGTGTTTAGAGTAGTCCTCTGTCTAAGATGGAGAAGTTGAAAGCTCACTCCAAAAGTGAGGTCAACAAAGGATGCTTAATAGGTGTCGTGTGGCTGACAAGGCATACCTTGCGTGTTGGTGTTGAGAAGATCAACACATCGCTCCCCCAAACTGGGTATAGAAGGAATCAAGAGCTAAGAGCAATGCAAATCTACTCATGTCAAGAACACAAAAGATCAAAGGGGGAATCTACAAGGGATTGTGTATGTGAACCTTCCACTAGGGAAGCAGGTTCAAGTCATCCAATGGGGATAAGAGGTTTAATTTGATTTTGCATATTGCTGGGAAGAAAATTGATTTGATTTGTTGATTTATGATTTGGTGCTCCACTAGGGATAAAGTGTGAACTCTAGAGGTCAATAAGGACACTAGCATTCATCGCTGGGAGCTGTATTTTGATGGTGCAGCTTCCTTTTAATGAGGAGAAGAACCACGATCTACTCTTCTAGGGAAGGCAAGGGTAGGTATAGTTCTCCTAACTCCGAACCACGATATGATAATATTCTCATACCATCTGTCCAATCCAAGAGCCAACAACAAAGTAGAATATGAGGCTCTGATTATTGATCTTGATTTAATCATTATACTATGCATCCAAAGCATCAACAACTTTAGGGATTCTCAACTCATCATCAACCAAATCGTTGGGTCCTACAAGTCTTCAAGCCTAAGCTCCATCATTACCACAAGTACACCATAGAGTTATTGGCTCAAATCCCAGAGGTCATAATCTACAAGATTCCTTAAGGAGATAATGTTGTAGCAGATGCATTGGTCATGCTCGCCAAGGAGTTGGCATGCTTAGAAGATGACTCCATTCTAATAAGGGACCAAAATAGACAAGTCTTATCACTCTTGAAGTGGAGGTTGCCATTGAAGAGGTGGAGTCAACCATTCATGGATTACCTAAACACAGACAAACTACATCAAGAGAAGTTATTAGTCCAACAGGTGAAAGAGAGAGCTCTCTCGTATGCTCTCATGGATAGCACCCTACCGACAATCTTTTGATCATATGTGGTTACATTGTTTAGCCAAACACGAAGCCCATAAGATCTTGATCAAGGTACATTCAAGTTTATGTTGAGCTCACTAGTCCGGTCTAAACATGAAAGTCAAGATCAAAAGCCTAGGCTACTACTAGCCTTCGATGATTACAAACCACATAGATGTAGCTAGGAGATGCCACCAATATTAGGTACATGGTGTGGTCCTATATCAACCACCCAACATTTTACATCCTACATTGGCCTCGTGACCATTTGAGTGTTGGGCACTCACATAGTGGGTCTAATCGATCCTCCTTCTTCCAAGGATCATCGGTTAATTCTAGCTACCAGCGACTACTTTTTCAAGTGGGAGGAGGCAATCCACTTATAGAAGTCACAGCTCAGCATGTGCTCCAATTTTTTAGGAACCATATTGTATATAGATTCGGGATACCTCGATGAATTATATCTGATAATGATTGCATTTAAGAGCACCAAGATCAATAGTTTTGCCAGGAGACATAACATAGATTGGAGATACTCCACTATCTACTATGTGAGGGCAAGTGGATTGATAGAAGCATTCAACAAAACTCTCATCCAAATATTGAAGAAGACACTCGATGATAATAAGCGATAGTGGCATGCGCAATTGGTTGTAGCCTTGTGGGCCTACCACACTACATACAGAACTCCAGCTCAATCTACCTCATTCTCCTTAGTGTATTGGTCTGAAGCTGTTCTACCATTACAAGTCCAACTCCCATCACTAAGGATAGCTGTGGGTAGTAAGATTACTACAAAGCAAAATGCCAAGTTGTGGTTGAAAGAGCTCGAAGGTTTGGAGGAGAGACGACTCCGGGCATGCCAGAACCTCAAGTTGTACAAAGCCAAAAAGATTCAAGCTCACAACAAGTTGGTTTGTCCTAGAGCTTTTCAAGTAGGAGAGCTTGTTTTATTTCTGAGGAGACCAATATTTGCCCGTCGAAAGATGGGAGGCAAGTTTGAACCCATTTGGGAAGGCCCTTTTGCCATAGATAAGGCCTACTAAAGAGGATCTTATTAGCTCATAAATAGTAAGGGAGAGCGCCCTATGCTCCCAATCAACGGGATCTACCTAAAGAAATATTATCCATAAATCTTGTTTAAAAATAATCATCATTAAAACTTCTTTTCATATCATATTCCATCTCTTATATGTTAGAAATATCTTTCGCTTGCGAATTCACCATGACATGTTTAGGGTAGGTGTCAGAGATCCCAAATGGCGTCCTATCCCTCCACAACACAAACATAAACTATATTTGATCCTCCAGTGCTATTAGGATAGGTGTAAGCGAATCCAAGCGACATCCTATTCCTTTTTTCACATCACAAATAAACATATATCTTTTGTCTCAAGCTACTTTGATGTGGGAGCAAGCCCCCATGACACTCACTCATTAGCTGCTCTAGGTGGAGCTGATATATTACCTTGCTAGTATGTTATCCCAGTGGTTTCTTGTCTGGCGGATGTGAGCCACCGTGCTTTCTTCCTAACTTGACCATTGCAAACCAATGAGCGCCTTGTCAATTTAGTAGGCCTTACTGCAGAACCGATAAGCTACCCCATGTTGACTTCGTTTAAGATATGTAAGCCCACACACTTTCTTCTTGAACTAGCCATCATGCACTAACTAAGTTGAATATATTTGAGGTTTAGGATAAGTTCCCCAGTGGCTCCTTTCCTCCTGACTACTTCACACTTGGGTTTAGTCTCTACACTATACTCCTCGCTTAGTAGTCTACCTAGGTAGGATAGTCTATGTCAAGCTAAGATGGACTAACCCGAGAATCAGTTCTGCTTTAGGGAGATGTAAGCTTACATACCTTCTTTTTAGAATGATTGTTGCAAACGACGAGCACCTTAGGTTGGTTGGTTATCTCCATGCTAATGGTGACCCACTCGGTGGATACTGCACTCTTGGTAGATGTGAGTCCCCATACTTTCTCCTTGAGTTAGCCACCGAATACCAGCAAGCATTCTTTTACAGGATTTTGATAACACCCCTAGCGGAACCTCCCCTGTGGGCACTCTATTTGGATTCGTCCTTAGTTAAATGGAGAAGAAACTAATGACATAGTTAGGCTATTAGTTGAGTTTAAGAACTACTTCACATGGAGTTATGAATAAATGCCAGGTTTATCTCCTGACGTAGAAGTCCATAAACTAGCAATAGATCCTAATGCTAACCCTATCAAATAAGCTCCTAGATGCACGCGATTAGACATTGAACAATAGGTCACTTCTGAAATCAAGAAACTTATCGATGCTGGCTTTATCAGGGAAGAAAAATTTCCTATCTGGTTAGCTAGCGTCATCCCAGTTAAGAAAAAGAATGGCCAAATTTAGATATGTGTTGATTTTATGGATTTGAATAAGGCATGTCCTAAAGATGAATTTCCACTTCCTATACCAAAATTGATGGTGGACATTGCCTCATCTCATGCGGTGTTCTCTTTCATGGATGGCTCATCTGGATACAACCAAGTCAAGATGGCCCCCGATTATGAAAGAAATATTGATTTTAGCCCAGATCGAATCTATTGTTATAAGGTCATGCTTTTTGGCCTTAGAAATGTCGATGCTACATACCAACAAGTCATGACTCAGATTTTCAATAAACTCATTCATCAACAAGTTGAATGTTTTATTGATGATCTAGTAATCAAAAATAAAGAAAAGGAAGACCATCTCTTCGACTTGATAATAGTTTTTGAATGGTTAAGACAAATTAACCTCAAAATGAATCCCCTTGAAGTGTGCATTCGGAGTAACTTCAGGGAAATTCCTTGGGTTTGTTGTCCGACACCGGGGAATTGAGATCGATCTAGAGAAGATCAAGGTTATCTTAGAAATGCCACCCCCTAAAAGTCTAATTCAGCTCAGATCATTTCAAGGGGGGTTGGTGTATCTAATATGCTTCATTTCCATCTTATCAGGAAGATGCCAGACATTCTTAGCACTTCTTAAGAAGGATGCCAAGTTCAAGTGGAATGACAAGTGTCAGCATTCCTTTGAATATATCAAGCACTACCTGGTGATGCCACTAGTTCTAATAGCCCCTATCCCAAGCAAGCCATTGATCCTTACACCACTGCATTAGATGACCCCCTTGATGCTTTGTTGGCACAAACCAACAACGAAGGGAAAGAAAATGCTCTCTACTAACTCAATCATCGTCTGGTCCCTACTGAGAAAAACTACCCACCTATTGAAAAGCATTGCTTAGCTTTAATCTTTGCATCCCAAAATCTATGGCATTATATGCTTTCTTACAAGGTGAATCTGATCTCTAATCAATTCACTAAAATATCTCATGGCACGGCCAACATACGGATGATTGGCGCATTGGTCCATGATTTTATCACAGTTGGACATCACATTTCTACCCCTATAAGATGTGAAATGTGCACTAGCGATTTTCTAGCGACACACTTCCTGGGATTCCGCTTAGTGAGGACCTCCCCGATGAATAAATCATGAACTTAGGGACACTAGCATTCATCACTAAGAGATGTATTTTGATGGTGCGGCTTCCTTTCAAAGAGGAGAAGAACCATGATCTACACTTCTAGGGAAGGCAAGGGTAGGAATAGTTCTCCTAACTCTGGACCACGATGTGTTGAGATTCTCATGCCATCATCCAATCCATGAACCAACAATGAAGCCAAATATGAGGCTATAATTATCAATCTGTAGTTAGTCATTATACTATGCATCTAAAGCATCAACATCTTCAAAAATTCTCAGCTCATCATCAACCAAATTGTTGGGTCCTATAAAGTCCTAAAGCCAAAGCTCCATCATTACCACAAGTACACCATAGAGTTGTTGACTAAATCCGAGGTCACTATCTACAAGATTCTGAGAGGAGATAATGCTGTAATAGATGCATTGGCTAAGCTCACCAAGGAGTTGGCATGCTTAGAAGATGAGTCCAATCCAATAAAGGTCCAAAATAGACAAGTCTTATCCCTTATTGACGCTAAACTCATCAAGAGACTCTCTTTTGAAGGGGAGGTTGCCATTGCCAAAAAGGATGATGAGTTAAATTGGAGGAAACCATTCATGGATTACCTAAACACAGACAAACTACCTCAAAAGAAGTCATTAGCCCATCAGGTGAAATAGAGAGCAACCTTCTATGCTTTATGGATAGCACCCTATACCGGTGGTCCTTCGATCATATGTAGTTACATTATTTAGCCAAATACAAAGCTTGTAAGATCATGACCAGGGTACATTTAGGTTTATGTGGAGCTCATCAATCCATTCTGAAGATGAAAGCCAAGATCAAAAGACTAGGGTACTACTAGCCTTCGATGATTACAGACTATATGGATGTAGCTAGATGATACCACCAATGTCGGTACATGATGTGGTCCTACATCAACAACCCAACATTCTACATCCTACATTGGCCTCATGGAAATTTGAGTGCTGGGGCACTCACATAGTGGGTCTGATTGATCCTCCATCTTCCAAGGGTCACCGGTTCACTTTAGCTGTCACCGACTAATTTTTCAAGTGGGCGAAGGCAATCCCACTTAGAGAAATCATAGCTCAGCATGTGCTCTAATTTTTTAGGAATCATATTGTATATAGATTCGGGGTGCCTCGACGAATTATATCTGATAATGATACTATATTCAAGAGCACCAATATCAACAGCTTTGCTAGGAGACAACATAGATTGGAGATACTTCACTATTTACTATCCGAGGGAAAATGGCTTGGTAGAAGCATTCAACAAAACTCATCATCCAAATACTGAAGAAGACACTCGATGACAATAGCGGCGTGGCATGAGCTTGGTTAGTAATGGGCTTCGCACGACATATAGAACTCCAGCTCAATCTACCCCATTTTCCTTAGTGTATTGGTCCAAATCTGTTCTACCTTTAGAAGTCCAACTCCCATCACTAAAGATAGTTGTGGGTAGCAAGATTACTATAGAGCAGAATGCCAAGTTGCAGTTGGAAGAGCACGAAGGTTTGGAGGAGAGACGCCTTCGGGCATTCCGAAATCTCGAGTTGTACAAAGCCAAAATGACTCAATCTCACAATAAGTTAGTCCATCCTAGAGCTTTTCAAGTAGGAGAATATTAGTTCTAAAAGATTGTTTACCATAGAGAAAGCCTACCAGGGAGGATCTTATCAGCTCATAAACTATAAGGGAGAGCACACTATGCTCCTAATCAATGGGCTCTACCTAAAGAAAGAATATCCATAAATCTTGTTTGAAAATAATCATCAATAAAACTTCTTTTCATATTAAATTTCATCTCTTATATGTTAGAAATATCTTTCGCTTGCAAATCCACCATGATGTGTTTAGGGTAGGTGTAAGAGGACCCAAGCAGCGTCCTATCCCTCCACAACACAAACATAAACTACATTCGATCTTCTAGTGCTATTAGGATAAGTGTAACAGAACCCAAGCAGCATCCTGTTCCTACTTTCACATCACAAATAAACACATATCTTTTGTCTCGAGCTACTTTGATGTGGGAGTAAGCCCCCGTGGCACTCATTCATTAGCTACTCCAAGGTCGAGCTGATATACTACCTTGGTTTCTCGTAAGGCAGATGTGAGTCCCCGCACTTTCTTCCTGACTTGACCACTACAAACTAATGAGTGCCTTGTTAGTTTGGTAAGCCTTACTGCGCAGCCGATAAGCTACCCCATGATAACTTCGTTTAAGAAGACGTAAGACCCACACTTTCTTCTTGAACTAGCCAACATGCACTAACTATGTCAAGTATATTTGATGTTTAGGATAAGTCCCCCAGTGGCTCCTTTCCTTCTAACTACTTCAAGCTTGGGTTTAGTCCCTACACTGTACTCCTCACTTAGTAAGTAGGTCGGATAGCCCCTATCAAGTCGAAGATAGATTATCCTGGCAATCAGTTCCACTTTAGGGAGATGTAAGCATATACGCCTTCTCTCTAGACTAATTATCACAAATTGATGTCCACCTTAGGTTGGTTGGTTATCTCCATGCTGATGGTGACCCACCACGTGGATACACCACTCTTGATAGATGTGAGTCTCGTGCTTTCTCCTTGAGTTGACCACCGAATACTTGCAAGCTTTCTTTTACAAGGTTTTCGATAACGCCCCTAGCGACACCTCCCCTATGGGCACTCTATTTGGAACATTCCTTAGTGACCCCATTTAGACACTACCCTGGCTACTCTTAGATTAGATAGTCTCTCTTTCCTAGTAGCCACCCTTGTGGTTGGAGAATTTGTTGAGCTGATGTGCAGATTCTCCCTTGGTCCAGTAAGTCTGAGATAGAACTAGGTTAATATAAGCTTCTTCTCAGTGTGCTCCCTCGCAAACCAATAGGGTCCACGATAACATAAAACAAACAAAATATATCTTCACTTTTGGATTAGTAATTTAAGCCCCCAGTAGCCCCTTTCCCAAGCAAGCATCTGTCTTTAGGGCAGTGTCAGTAAAACTCCCTATAGAAATTGCCTGACTACTTTGAGTTGAGATAAGTCCCCTTGGCACTCTGATAGTCTTAGGTCGTTCAACTTGTTGTGCCACCCATCAGGTAATCTTTAATTTGAAAGATATAAGTCTATTACACATTCTTTCCAGTAAGACTGTATCAAACCAAAGGGTCCTTAGATCGGGTTTGATATGTTCCGTAAGCAATCGATCTCCTAGTGGTTCCTTGTGTAGGAGAATTTGAGTCCCCATGCTTTCTTCCCAAATTGACCATTGCACACCGAAAGACACCCCCTGTAGTAGATCATTTTTTGTGTGTTTTGTGATCCTTCTTATTTTTGATCGTCTCGTTACGCATTGTGGTGTGCCTTGTCATTCACACCACACCTATTGGGCGCCCTTTGTTCACCTCACTTTTGGAGTGAGCTCTCATCTTTTTCATCATAGATCTAGGACTCTTATAGAAACTAAGAGTTCATTAGTCTTAAAACACTTCTAGCGATTAGGTGAATGTTGACCTCACTTTTGAAGTGAGCTCTTAACCTCTCTCTTTAGACTTAGGACTCTTCTAGACACTAAGAACTCCTTAGTAATAATACACTTCTAGTGATTAGGCGAACAATTAACCTAAGCCTAGAAACTTAGAAGTGTTAATCATAAGAATAGGCTATGCCTTAGGGCTTAAGGAAATTACATATCCTATAGCCTAAACTCAATCTAGATACACTTTCTCAAATCAAATCCAAAATTAATTCTCAAACCAAATCTCAAATTCAAATTCAAATTCCAAATTTAATATCAAATTTGACTCCAAATGATTGAAACCCAAAATCAAATTCAAATCCTAAGACCCTTCATAAGCCATATGAACCACATTCATAAGCTTAGCCAAAACTCCCTTTAGATCAAACAAACTTAATTGATCTCTTTATAAATCAATTATTACTTCATTTATATTCACAAATATAAATGAAATCCAAACTCAAATGACCAAAACAATATCAAAAATTAAATCAAACTCAATCTAAGCCCTTTAAGCCAATTCTTTGGATTTAGCCTAATTCTATCCAAATCAAGTCAAAATCAATGAATTTTCTCTTGAATCAATCATTCATTCAATTATCTACCAAAATATAAATAAAACCTACAATCATCAAACCAAATTCAAGTCAAGCCAAACGTAGCCCTTTTGACTTAAAACTTTCAATTGAGCCAAAACCTATTGGACTTTAAATTAATTATCATTGAATTTATATTTCAATCCAGGGCTCATATATAAGTTCAACTAAACTTGAATCAAACCAAAACTAAACTAGGTTACCCACTTAGGTCCACTTGACCCAAAGTGACCTAACGACCCATTTGAGCTAACTTTCGATCCAACCCAAATTGGATTGAACCAAGCTCATCAAAATCTTCCACCATGATTGTTGGTCACCCTAGAATGATCAATTGCAATCAATCAGGTCAAACCAAGTCAACCCTTAGCCCAAATGAACCAAAACTTGCCAAAACTCATCCTACATCAAATTGATTGAAACCAATGATTTGAATCAACCCAAAATAAGTATTTAAATATGACCTGACCACTAATTGGGCAAAACCAAGCCCAAATGGCCATTTGATCCAAGTTGACCCAAAATTAACCTAAAGGACCAAGTTGGGTCAAATCATGATCTAACCCAAATTGATTGCAAATAATTTCTCAAGTTCATTCCAAATTGATTATTGAACTTGACCAAAGTCATAATTGAGTCTAATTTGACCAATTGGTTACCTTGACCCAACCTAGCCCAAATTAGCCTAAAGGATCAATTTGGCATAAATATAAATTAAATCTAGATTAATTCAAACTAAAGACCACATTAATCTTCAATTAGCCAATTGAACATGAATCAACCCATAACTCAAGCCAATTTGGCCAATTTTGGTCAAATTGGTCAACTTGACCCAATATAACCCATATGACCCAAATTGAGCCAAATCTCTTGAAACCAAGCCTTGACCCATTAGAGGCTGATCAAACCCAACCTAAACCCATTTGCGATTAGCCCAAAATAAACCCAACCCATTAAATCCCTCATGGATCCTCCCCAACATAGGATTCCACCTAACCTCATCTAATTCTCCCCTATCACATGCACTTAACTCCTCCCCAACATTTGTATTGAATAGAGCTGGTCATATGGAAGCAAGAGAGACTTTGGAGAAAAATCCAGAGTCCTCAATCAATCAATCATCCATCCCAATCACCCCAAGCAAGATGATAATACTTTGGAGCCAAAAAATTTCAAAAAAAGGGTGGATTTTTGACCATTATAAAAGGAGGGAGAAATGAGTCTTCATTCCTCTTCCTCCCACCACTATTCAACCCCCAAGAGCTCCCAAAGTAAAAAAACCCATCCCCCACCTCTTTGAGCCATTTTTGAGCTCAAAAATACAAATAGAAGCTTTTCCGGTGAGGTGACGGTGAACATTGGAGAAGATGATATTCCAAAGGGAGGCAAAGGTTAAAATTTATTTCAAAGCTTCCTCACATTCTGAAGGGCATGGACCACTCGATGGTCTTGGATGCGCGTCACGTCAGGGACTCATTTCCAATGACCTTGGCCTCTAGATCACGCGATCTAATATGGACCGTCTGATCTGTGATCGAATGGTCCAGAACCAACCGCGGGTCACTTTCCAAGTGTTGACTTGGTCTTTCTGCTCTTTTAATTGACGTGACACCACACATCCAATTGCGCCGTGCCGCACTACCACGTTAGGGCCACGCAGATTTTCTATTTTAAAAAATTAATTTAAATGACTCGAAACTTCAAAATTTTACTTAATCAAATATTGCAAACAAGTGCTTGTTGGATTTATTTTTCCAAAGGAATCTAACAAACCCAAAATCCCCAAATTTCACTAAGTATTTTTAGCTTAATTTGAGTTTTAGTAAAAATCAAATTTTATTAAATAAACTAAAAATATAAGTCAGATTAAGTTGAAATTTTAAGGGATTAACTTAAAGTTAAAACACACCTACCATAAAAATTTTAAGTGAAAAGGACTTCTGGATTGGGAGAAATTAAATTTTGAAGTTCAGATTATCCATTTTAATAAAATAAATCAAATAAAAATTCAAAAATTAGCAAAAATCTTCAAATTGGCTTAAATCACTTCAATTGACCTCTAGGACTCTTAAGAAAATAATGTGATTTTATAAATCCTAATGAACCCCAAGCAAACACTTAAGATTAAAGTTTAATCAATTAAAGACTTAATTAAAATATAATCTGAAAATAATTTAAATATCAAAATCAAAATCATAAATGAAATAACACTTAAGCAATCATTAGTCAAACCACAAATCAAAAAAATATCATCCTCTTAAGAAATTAAATTAAATATGATTAAACCTATTCAAATCAATAAAACTCAATTAAATGATTAAATCTTAAATCAAACTTAAAATTCAACAAATCTAGGAAACTTTAACATGGGTCAAACTAGTATAACTAAACCTACACTAAGCATAGAGTCTTAACCATATGAAACTCCTTAATGAATACAAATAAACTAAAACTAATTAATTATTAAATAAACTAAAAATCAAATTGATTAATAAATCAATTCAACATAATCATTTGATATTAATCAAATTAAATCAAATAAAGTTAAAGTAAACTTAATTAACATATGAACAAATCACATCCATTTGGAATAAGATTAATTTTAATCAACATAATATCAAACATGAATGAAATGAATGAACATAATAAATGAAATATTTATAATCAAGTTTAATTAAAATAAAAATAAACAATTAAATTGCTTAATCTAATCAAATGATAATAACAATAATCCTTTAATCAAATCAAACTTAAGTAAAACACTTAACTAAATCAAATCACTCATAAGTGGGAAATTAAGTCATTAATTAAATAAATCTTTAATTAATTTAATGATTTAAAGAAAAAGTTTAATTACCCTTAATCAAACTTAATTAATTAAATATTTAATTAATGCAAACTTAATGAATTAATCTATCATCTAAATGAACTAAAATTAATTTTATAAATCACATTAAAATTAATTCAAATAAAACATTTAATTAATCTACTAATTAATTTAATCACACCTTTTAAATAAACTAATTAAGTTAATTAAATTAATCATATTAAACTTAAGCTTAATATAAATGTAATTAAATATTAATCAAATCCTAAATTAAACATAAATCATTAAGTCATTAATTACATCATCAATCTAAAACCTCATTTAACTTAGTAATTAACTTAAACACACTTCTTAATTAAATTAATTACCATTAACCTAATCAAACTAAATAAACACCTAATAAATGCAAACTTAATGAATTAATCCATCATTTTAATAAACCAAATTAACTTTTTTAAATCAAATTCATATCAAACACTTAATTAATCTACTAATTAATTTGATCACACATTTTAAATAAGCTAATTAAGCCAATCATATTAAACTTAAACTTAATCAAACATAAATTCATTTAAATACTGATCAAAACCTAAATTAAACCTAAATTATTAATTCATTAATTACATCATTAACTTAAATAAATATGAAATTAAATTGAAAATTAAATAAATCTTTATAATTAGCATAAATACACTTCTTAATTAAACTAATCACATTGAACCTAAGAAAACTCATAGACTAGTAAAGCTAATCTAATCAAATCAAATTAAATCAATTAAAGAAAGACTTTCATCAATTTATTATGTTGTCAAATCAAATCTCAATCAACCTACTTAAATAAGATAAACTAATTAACTATCTATATATCAAATCAAAATTACAAACCAAGCTTTGATAAACATGATGAATGGATGAGTAAAAAAAATAAAATCCTAATTATAAAGAATCAAACAAAGTTAAAACCAAAATAAAATCTCAATTAATCTAATCTGATCAAACTACAAATAAATAAACCATAGTCAAATCAAATAAACATAAAATAAAATTAAGTCACATAACCATAATCAAAGAAAACAATTAGATATTAGCTTAAAAGGATATTGAATTATCAAGATTTAATTAAACCAAAACATCTAATCTAAAATTAATTAACCAAAAATACATGAATTTAAACAAACTTAAACTTCATTAGAAATTAAGGATATTGAATTATTAAGATGTAATTAAACCAAAACATCTAATCCAAAATCAATCAGTCAAATACTTAAACAAACTCAAATTCTAAATTCTAAATCAAATCAAATGAATTACATAAATTCAAATGGGCTAATTAAGATACTTAAGGACCTTAGTTAGATTCTTTAGGTGTTAGGATGTAGAATATGGTGAGTTCTATCTACAAATGGAATTCATTCTACTCTTCATTCTTGAACACCTAAATATCATTTTAACCAAATAAAAGTGAAATAAAAATAAAAAATAAATCATTAAATCATTTAAATTGAAATCACCCAAAGGTAAAATTTAAATAAATTCAAACTCCAAATTGAAACTTAAACTAAAGAAGCCTAGCAAAGCCTTGCCACACAAGCCTTAAGCACACACATTAGAATACTAAGTCACCACTTCTAGTACTAAGTTAGGGAGTTGTATGTATGATATTGTGTTTTGTTTTGTGATATAATATTTTATGCTAGATGTTAAGGTGTATGTTTTGTAGACTGAATGTTAGGTCGTTATTAGCCTAATCATATTTTCTATAGGGGGTTGTGCTCAAGGGGTCGTTGTAATAAAAATATAATTTTTTTTTGTTGTGTAGGTTGGTTAGCCCCTAAGCATAACCCATGCTAGGATAGGTGGGCTTGGTTACCTATGTGTGGGGTGCTAAGTCCAAATTATTCATATAACTACTTGGGTTGTATAGTGTGTTTAACTAACATTTATTTTGCAGGTGTAGCTAGATTTACTTTTCCTACTTTTAATGTACTTTTGCATTAGAAATTAGGATTAGTGTCATCGGGGATTAGGATGAGCAGTGGCCAGAAGGCTTAGTCCCTAGGGTGCCCTATGATGCCTTTGGAGAAAATCAAATCAAAAGAAAGAGAAGGAAGAAAAGAAGAAAAGAAGACCCCCATAGCATGTATTATTTTTTATGTCAGGTTGTATAAGGGTAGAATGCTACCATATTTTCTCTTTTTGGGGATGTACGGCAAAACCGACGGCCTTTTATTCTTTTATGGTAGTCTATAAAATTGTTTGATGCTGTGTTTAGATTGTGCATTAGAGTAGCATACTTTTTATAGTTTCTTTATGATTGATGCTTGAATGTGTGACCTGGATGCGGAAGGCTCTTAGGATGAAATTAATTTTTCTGCCTCAATTAATAACTCATAATTAAAATTTAAAATAACTCATAACCTCACCATAAAACCTAAGAATTAAATCAAGATAATAAAATTTTTAGCAACCCCTTAGTTGGATGAATGAATGTATAATATCATGCATGTCATATTCTTTCACCCTTGTTAAGAGGGGGCTTCCATCTTTACTAGAGAATGAAGGCTTAGCCTGTGAGAGCCTTTGATGGAAGAAAACCCCTTCCTCTTTTGATTTAGCCCATAATCAAGTTTTCATGCATTTAGGCATACAAAATCCCATAGCCTGTGTCAAAATAAAGAGTTCAAAATAATCAAATAAATTTGATAAAATTTGCATTAGATTAAGTCATGAATTCATAGCACTCATGCTCTAGTCTTTGAGTTTAAGGACTTAGTCTCTTTTCTAAATAAACAACTAGCCATCCCAAGCATAAGGCTTGCCTATATGAATTTAAAGCATAGGAGGAGTTAAATTGCCACTACATCTGTAATAAGTCCTAGTGGTTTATTCTCTCTTGTCAAATATATATCCATTTTCACCTTAGATTTAGGTCGTGCTTTGGCCCTCACCAAAGCACTCTAAATTTAGGATCTGATGTTATTGTTTTCTTTTGTGGGCTACAAGCATAAATCCTCACCTCTTAAGAATTTTTACAATCCTATGTTGTGGAATTATAAGCCTTAGCAATCTAATAAAATGTCAACCCAAATAATTAACTCTCTTCAATTTCAAAAATATAAATCCCAATTATAGGGTAGATTGGAATGCTCACTAGGCTTCCTAGTATCATAAGCATTCCCTACTCATCTCCTTTGGCTTCCAAAATAAGTCTCTCCTTTTGATCTATCCCATTTGATTTTCTGGTATAGCCAATCATTTGATAGTCTTAACCTTGAAATATTTGGAATAAATTGTCTAATTATTCTCAAGGAATTCTCATTCCTTATGATATAATAATGGGGCTTTCCTCCATAGGGAACTTAACAAACCTGGCTTAAAATAAACCCTAGTTTACTTTTTCATGTAAAGTATGGGAAAGATCTATGGTATATTTGAGACATCAGAGTCCTTATTAGGTGATTATCAATTATAGTGGTGATTTCTATCTTTGAGATAGTACATCATTCCTTAATGTTATACCCAATCACTTCAATAGAAACCCTAGGATCTATGTGGTGTCACTCAAAAAGAAACACCACTTGAACCTTTGGCTAGATAAGCAGTTAGCCATAGGAATAGGTTGGGCCTTAGAAATTTAACAGGACTTACCTACCTTATAGCCCAAACCCAATCCTTGCATCCTTCTTCAAACCCAAACCTCAAATTCAATTTCAAACTCCAAAAATCAAATCCAACAATCCAATGATTTACATCCATCACTAAATTCAAACTCTAAATCCCTTCCTGAGCCTTCTAATTTTATCTTATGGACTTAGCCTTAACCAAATCCAAATCAACCCCAATCTAACTAACATTCTCAATTATCAAATTTAATCTCAAATCAAATTCCAAATAATAAATCAATCCCAAATCAAATGACTGAAACTAATGATTAAATTCAAATTCCAAATCTTTTTTAAGTCATATGAATCACCTTCATATGCTTAGACAAAACTCCTTCAAACCAACTCAAACTTGATTGATTTCTTTATAAATCAATCATTCCTTCATTTATATTCACAAATATAAATGCAATCCAAATTCAAACCATTCAAATCAAAATAAATCAAACCAATTTAAAATCCAAGTTAGCCTCTTTTGACCAATATCCCTTAATTTGGTCAAATTTGCTTCCAAATCACACCAAACTCAAGTGATTTTATCATCACCCATTTATATCTTCATTTATATTCATAAATATAAATGAAATATAAATTCAAATGATCCAAATCAAATCAAAGTCAAGTCAAATTCCTAATTTTAGCCCTTTTAGCCAAACTTTTGAACTTGGGTAAATGACATCTAAATCAACTCAAAACTCATGGATTTCTTCATGATTCAATCATTGATCCAAATATAAACATAAACCACCATTACCAAATCAAATCCAAGTCAACCCAAATCAAGCCCAAGTTAACCCCTTTGGCTTGAAATTATCATATAAACCAAAACCCACTTGGCTTCAAACCAATTACAATTGGATTTAAATTTCAATCCTAGGCTCATATGTGAGTTCAACTAAACTTGAATCAAACCTTGATCAAGCCAATTGACCCATTTAGGCTCACTTGACCCAAAGTGACCTAAAGGACCTTTTTGAGTCAAGTTCTAATCCAACCCAAATTGGATTGAACCAAGCCCATCTTAACCTCAATCATGATCAACAATCATCATAGGGTGATCAATTGCATTGAATTAGGTCAAACCAAGTCAAATGTAGCCTTTGACCAAGTCAACATTTAACCCAATTGAAGCCCAAATTAGCCAAAATCTATGATATGCTAAATTGATTAAAACCATTAACTCAAACCCACTCATAATCAATGATTGAGCATGACCAAACTCTTACTTGAGCCAAACCAAGCCTAATTGGCCATTTGACCTAAGTTGACCCAAATTGTCCTAAAAAGCCTAAATGAGTCAAATCATGATTTAATCTAAATTGATTGCAACCAATGGCTCAAGTTCATTCCAAATCACTTATTGAACTTGACCAAAGCCATGATTGAGCCTAAGTTGATCGATTGGTCAACTTGACCCAACCTAGCCCAAATTGACCTAAAGTGTCAAAATGGCCAAAATTCAAATTAATTCCAAATTAAACAAAACCAAAGCCTACAATCATTTTCAATCAACCAATTGAACTTGGCTCAACACCTAACCCAACCCAATTTGGTCAAATTCATCAAATTGGTCAACTTGAACAATTTGACCCTTTTGAATCCAAATGAGTCAAATTCAAACCTAGGCCATACCAATCCAAATTAATTGAACCAAAATATCCCAAATCATCATATGGACCCAACCCAAGCCTTAGTTTGACACAATTTGATCAATTGGTCAACCCAACCCAACTTAGCCCAAATGGAACCCATTTGACCAACCCAAGCCAAACCACTCAAATCCAACTTATGGAATCTGGTGGGCTACTAACTAAGTTTAAACTCACCCTAGGTCAGTCTAAGACCTCCCTGAAAGCCAAGTGGGACCTACCAAGGGGATTAGCCATCAAACTATGGGATTTAAACTTCAAAACTAGTGGATCTAAGCCAAGTCAACTCTCCCATCCCCATGGTATCCCCTTAGCACTCCAAGGAATTATCTCCTGACCCACCTAGCCCACCTAACCCACCCTAGGTTGGCCGAGGACCTTTGGAGGTGAATTGACTCACCTCCAACCCAAACCGAGCACCCATTGGATCCAAGTTTTGACTTGCGATGGATCCATGGCAATCCCATCCCTGTGCCACCACGACATGGAGACAAGTTGATGGGAAAGATGCAAATGATGCTCATGTTGTCTTCCATCCATCATGGGAAATTAAGGGGTATACCCCCTCAATTTGAGCAAAAAGGAAAGTGAATTGCATAGAGAGACTTCCTAAGATAATTCTGAAGCCCCTCAGAGTAATCCCAAGCATCCTCAAGCCCTCCTTGATCGGCATTTCCCATTTCCGAGCAAAGCTGAAACAGGACATCCCAATATCGAGCAATACTCCCACATTTCACAACCAAATCTCAATTCCTCTTAGCCACACCATCACCATACCTAGTCGAGCACAAATGAATCAATTCCCATGCTTCCAAGCCATGGGAGTATTGTGTTCAATCATTACCAAACGCCAAAGGAGGGAAGCTTGGTCTACAGAGCATTCCACACCAAATCAAGCATAGACTTCTTCAATATCGCCTCAACCAGTGAAGCTAAATCATACATTAGCGGTGAGGTAATTTAAAAGCCTTGTATGCAAAATGGGTTGATCTTTTATGAAGAAAATTTGAATCCCATGTGAATTTGACCATTGGATGTATATTCCCCCTCCTTCCAAAGGTGTGGGATCAGTTTGATCCCAATAATCTTTGATTGAATGGAAAAGATGGGCTGCTCATCTTTGCTCAAAGAAGGAAGATCATATGATGTCCATTTTGCATGATTGGAATGGATGGCTATGATTAGATTAGATCCACCTATTTTCAACATGATTCGTGACCATCCAATTGTAGATCGGACGGTCCTTAATCATCCATCACATAATGTGCTACTATTAATCCCATGATACATAAATGATGCATCAGCCATTTTGATCAAGATTTAATTAGGGCTAATTAATTGGTTTTAAATCCTGAAACTTTCTAAAATCATAACTAACTGTAGAAAAATCCAAAAAATACAACTTAGGCTCATTTTGAAGATATTATAAAGTATAATCTAGGAAAATTATTAGTAATTAATTTTGATTAGTGATTTTGGCTTAATTAAGGTTTTATAAAAAATCTAATTAGCTTAATTACACCTTAATTAAACACTCAATTAATCTCAAATTTTTTATGGATGTTTAGGGGGATGATCTCTACCTCCCCTATTTTCTGGGATTTTATTGATTGCTTAATTAGGAAAATCACTTGATTAAGCTCTAATCACTCTCTTAATCTAATTAATGATAATTAATGAATGAATAATAACTTGATTAATCATTCAAACCTAATTACCTTTGTTGAATAGTAAGATAACTTAGGGCTTAACCAAATTAAAATATAAAATCAACTTAAATATTCTTCATTAAACTAAAATTAATTCACATATGGAGAATTGGACTTGGATTAGCAAACCTCTTTCATACTTCCTAAATCAAATCAAACTCAAAGTTAAAAATGTCTTTAAAGAATTTTGGTTTATTTTAAATAGCCATATTTAATGTGATTGTCCTTAGAAATTAATCATGTACTTATAATCCTTTATTTCTTTCCAATCATGCTAAATATCGCTTGTCATATGAAATCATGCATTCATGTCTTTTAAAATTAATTAAATGAAATTATTTCTTTTATGTCAAATTGCATGTGTTGACTTAAATTAAAAATAGGTGTGGCTATTATTGCTACTAAATTAAAAGCTATTTTTAAAAGCCTATAAATTAATTATTACAAATGAAGTAATGTTAATTACAAGTATCTATAAGTTTGCATGTGATGATAATATAAGATGTCCAATATGAAGTTTTCTTTCCTTATCTTAACATGGATTCACATAGGATTTGCAAGTGTATAGTTCATTTGAAAAGAACACAACATTTGCCTAAATATACTTCTATGCATCTCCATGTTAAGACTTAGGAAGAATTTCATATCACATATGTAAATCATACAATCAAATCAAATATGACTTCTTGAATGATTCCTTATTCATGTGGTTCTTTTATATATTCATATATATCTGAGAAAAGTGGTATATTAGTCTGGACACCCTAGGACTGCAAGGCTTTAAGTAGCCCTAAGTAAGTCTTGGACCTTACGCCCCTGGTGCAATAACAATGACATTATACTCACTTAAAACTCTTATACATATGTATATATGATGTGGCCAACGAATAAGAATCATAAATCAAATAAACAAAAAATTAATAATAATACAACTATTGGATGGGTTTTCCTATCCTTATAGTTTCGTACACATCTACATGTATCTAAGAAAAATGGTATATTAGTCTGGACATCCCGGGGCTACGAGACACTAAGTAACCCTAAGTAGGTCTTGTACCTTATGCCTCTAGTGTAGAAAACAATGGTGATGTACTCACTTAAAACTTTTATACATGTGAATGTGTATCTAGCTAATGGATGAAAAACCATCTTTTCTCTGTAATAAATACATGCATTCATAATTCAATCAAAAATAAAATATTTAAATTCCAAATACACTTCTTTGCATTCATCATTCAAGTATGCTAAAAATATAAATTTCATGTATAGGTATGCTTAAGATTTATTCATATGCATGATATACATGATGGAAAGAAAAGAATGAATGTGTGTTTGTGATAGAAATCCATTCTAATTAATCTTAAGATGCCTTATTAAATAAGGTTATTTAGAGTGAACCTAAACTTAGGGTTAACTAAAACACATATTAAACCATTTATTAAAGAGAACTAAGCTAATTAACTTTAGAAGTGACTTAAGTAGGGACACAAGAGAGATTCCTCTCTTTCTTCTCTTTATAACACATTGTTGCTAAGTGTAAGCTATATGAAACAAAAGAAAACACTAAGTAAAATCTTCAAATCAATTAAATCACTTAAAGGAAATCAACCCTTTATAAATTAAATCCCTCACACTTAGCAAATTATAACTCTAAAGCCTAGTTAGGACTTACCATACAAGCCTTACCATATAGACATTATATTATGTCACCATTTCTAGCTTTATGTTAGGACGGTGCATCATTTGGTGTATGTTTGGTTTTGTGATGTATTATTTTATACTAGATGTTAGGGTGTATTTGCGTAGTCTGGATGTTAGGCTGATATTAACCTAATCATATTTTATGCAGAGGGTTATGCTTAATGGGCCTCTGTAATAAAAATATAAATATTTCTGTGCAGTTGCTTATACCCCTAAGCATAGCCCAAGTTAGGACAGGTGGGATTGGTCACCCATGTGTAGGGTGCTAAGTTCAAATTATTCATATAACTTCTTGGATTGTATGGTGTGTTTAGCTAACATTTGTTTTGCAGGTATAGCTAGATTTACTTTCCTTCCTTTTAATGTAATTTTGCATTAGGATTAGAATATATGTTATGGGAGATTAGGATGAGCATTGGTTATAAGACCAAGTCTTGTATACTATGTAATTTCTATAAAGAAAATAACATGACAATCAAGCCAAAAGGAAGAAAGAAATGGAGCAAATCAAAATAAAGAAATGAAAGATGAAGAGTGAAGAATGGAGGATGAAGAATAAAGACCCCCATAACACTTATCATTTTATAATTGTAATTATTCTTTCATTATGCTAAGATGTATAAGGATAGAGCTGGCAATCCACACTTCTTTTTGGGTTGTATGGAGGTACCGACCGCATCGGCCTCTTATTCTTCTATGATAGCTTTATAAAATTATTTGATATTTTGTTTAGCTTGTGCATTAGAAATAACATATTATTTTATAGTTTCTTTATGATTGGTGATTGTTATGTGGCCTAGACATATTTAGGCTCTTAGGATAAAAATAATTTTTTTTCCCATCAATAACTCATAACCAAATTTAAAATAAAAAATAACTCATAACCACATATAAAATCCTAAGAATTAAATCAAGATAATAAAAATATTTAACAACCCCTTAGCTAGATCTTGAATGTTTAATATCATGCATAATCATCTTGTTTTGCTCTTGATAAGAGAGCGCTTCCATCTTTGTAAGATAGAAATAGGCATAACCTTTAGGAGCCTATGATGGAAGAACACCTCTTTCTCTTTTGATTTGGACCATAATCAACTTCTCATGCATTTAGGCATACAAAATCCTACAGCTTGTGTTAAAATAAAGAGTCTCAAATTAAATAAAATTTGATAAAAATTTGTATTAGATTTAAGTCATTATTCATACCCCTTATGCTCTACTCTCTTAGGGAGTGGGTTTAAGAACTTAGTTTCTTTTCTAAATAGTAATAGCCTAGCCATCTTGCAAAAGCATATGACTTGCTTACATGGATTTAAAGCATAGGTGGAGTTAGCTGGCTGCCACTCCATGCAGTAATAAGTCCAGCAGTCAGGTGACTTACTCTCTCTTGTGGAGGTAAATCATATGCCCACTTTCACCTTAAATTTAGGTCGTGCTCTGGCCCTTGCCAAAGCTCCCTAGATTTAGGATTTGAGGTTGTTGTTTCACTTTGTAGGCTACAAGCATTAATCATCACTTCTTAGGCAATTCCAAACTATTATATTGTGGAATTATAATTCTTAGATTTATAATAAAATTTCAACTTAAATAAATAAATCTCCTTAATTTCAAATACATAAAGCCCAACCATTCGATTGGTTGGAGTGTTCACTAGGTTTCCTAGTATCATGAGCACTCCTTACTCATTTCCTTTGATTTTGATAATAACTCTCCCCTTTTGATCTATCCCACTTGATTTTCTAAAATATAATTGATTTATTGATAGTCCTATCTTTGAATTCTTGGAGACAATAATCGCCTACTTTAATCGAGAGTATTCTTAAGAGATTTACTTTCCTTGAGATGTAATTAACTATGGAGGCTTGCCTCTATAAAGAACTTAATGATCCCAATCTAAATAAACCTTGATTTACTTTTCTATGTAAAGTAGGGGGAAAATCTCTGGTATATTCGAAGACCAATCATGTCTTAGGGGTCTTTATTAGGTGATTAGGTCCATCATAGGGTAGTGACTTCTATCTCTTGAGATAGTACACTATTCCTTGATGTTGTACCTAATCACCTTAATAAGTACATCCTCAAATTTGTGTGGTGTCCCCTCACATATACACACACAACACATACCAAAAAAAAAACACCACATCAGTGAATAGCATGTTATCTTCTTCTTCTTGTTCCTCTTCTTGCTCATCACTTGAGAAGGAACTAAAAGGTTTCACTTTCATTTGACCTTGTACTAGTTCTTCAATGTGGATAGGGTGTGCGGCTCCATGACGCCTGGATCCGTACTGTCGTACACCATATGGTTCTCTAATGTGTTATACCATCTACACCACTTCTACCCCCTTGGTGTCTTCTTCATCTTCATCTTCTTCTTGCAGTCTTATCTCTGATCAACATCTCCATGATTTCAAGCTCAGAATGTGGGACAAACATCTCCTCAATCGGAGGGCTACTATCAAAATCAAGAGAAGATCATTTAGGTTGGTGATGAGATTCACTGGATGATTCTCCGGGGTGTCGACCACCATGGAGATTATTGATTATAACATTCTTTTTTGGAACCCATTCTTGTTGAGTCCAATCATCGATGGATCTCTGGATATTTGAGCCAAATGTCATGCCTTTTTGCCTTTCTCTAGTTTCTTCTTATAAATGCTTCAGCCTCTAGACTAATTTTCCCTTATGCTGGGACCTTTCGGTGGTGGATTCCCAAACATATGGTTCAGGTGTCACGCCCTGATGTTCATGCAAGGCTTGTTTGTAACGCTCTTGAGTTCTTACTACGGTAACTTCTACAGTGGAACATTATTAGTTTATCTAATAATTAGCCTTTGATATCCTTCTTCATAAGGCCTTATTCTTTTACAACTTTTAAAACTCTATGTACTCAAGCAGATAGAGTTTTAGGTTATTTTTTCTAAGGGGTTGGGGCTGACTGTTGTTGAGCCCAAAAAGACTATTTGACATCACCAATAGAGCTATTCCTTTTTATTCATTTTAGATTTTTAAATTTATTGTGGGTATGAATACTCATTTTTGGTTGTAAAGTTGGTTGTGTAACAGATGGGCCATGTGAGAGCTGATGGGCTCAGCTCAACAATCCTTCTTCTTTTCTACCTTTTAGTCAGCTTTCTTCTATATGAGGAAGATTTAGCATCATGTCAGTCTTGCACAAAGGGCAAGTTCAACAAGGAAGTAGGGTTCAGATGCACTATTAAAATTATTTCCCCAGTTATAATTCTCTTCATAGCTGGAGTTTCAGCATGTCCCAACCTTTCAAATATAGGCTCTCTTTCTAGGAACCACAATAGTAGTAGTGATAGGAGCCTTAATGGATTTGGCCTATTGCATCGGTTGATGTGCAAGTTGTGCATGATTATCTCATGCATGCCTAGCAGTAGTTTGAGTAGTGATGATTAAGAAATCCATGCTACCAAATTATATAGTAGCTCCAACGTCCCTAATATTGATGACAGCATTAGCCAGGCGAATGTTATCTCTGCAACCTAACTACACAATGAACGGGATATTCTGGAGATCCATTATGCACAAGTGAAAGATGGGATTAGTAATCAATAATTAATATATTACCCAACACTTTCATAATGCAGAGATACAATAGAACAAACATGATAAAATATGAAAACAAGTTATGTATAAAAGATTTTCAAAACTTCAAAATTATGTTCATTATAAAAATGATTTTGAGTTTCAATCAATTTAACTTTATAAATAACTTTAAGTTTTCATTTTACTATACTCCGCTGCTAACATAGCTTTGATTCAACTAGCCAAATATGGAAAGAGAAACATGTTCCTAATGGATTCGCCAGAAATTTGAAGGCTCCAAAAATTCACCATCGACCTCTCAAGAAAAGAGAAAGAATTATGTGTCGATGAAATTTTCAGAAGGCAGATGGAAAAGTGGATAAGACACTACCTAGTGATTTCACCCTCATTTTGTGAGGAATTTAGATATGATTCTAGGTTTCCTATAGGAGCAAGAATTTATAGTCAATTACCCCTCCCAATACTGAGAGAGAACTTTCAATTAAGGCTAGTCATTAGATCTAAATGCATAGCATATAGCAGCATGTGGAGTTTAAAATTTGGGGTTTAAAGTTTATGAAATTCATCATCATTAGCTTAAAGTAGATGGTTGGGGAATGATGATGCACCCGATCAAGATCCTATGGTTCCATCATCCTAACCTATCGTGGTCCCTAGTCTACTAATTCAGAGGAGGTAGTTGACCCAACCTGACCGAAGGACCCTTGTCAGCAGCCATGGGTTGTGTCGTCCAAGGAGACCTTATAGAACTTGGGTATGTTTGTCTAAGGAGACATACTTAAGTCTACCTTAGATGATAGAGGATTTTTTGCCCTATCAAGTGCACCATATGATTCATAACTCAAAGGGCAGAACCATCGAAAAGCATTCGAACTACAGTGGTGACCGTAATATGACGGTGCCAATTGGTGGCAGCCATCACATCAAAACACTCTGGTCATAACTATATCATATGTGGAGCCTACTGACCATGCCACATAGTCAGAGGACATGGTCCATGTCCTTACTAGCATGAAATTGATTGAGAGTAAACATAGTTATGTACTTAACTTGACATTGGCTCTTTTGTGAGCTAGAGTTTTCTTAATTTATCACCTCCAACAAACAATTACGGAAGGTAGGTTGGATTTTAGCCTTAAGTTTTTTTTTAAATACTGATAATTTTTATTTGGTCATTTATAACTTAATGACATGTTAGATTTTACATTTAAATTGATATTTTATGTACATTAATTTGATTTAAAATTTTAAATATATTTTGATGGTAGTATCCCCTCTGGTTGAAATCTCCATTCAACACAGCCATCATCGGGGTGTTGATCATTTAGTTTATTTGGTCTTTTAGTTTATTATTTTAGATCTTGTTGACCTTATTAATTTAATAATAGAGTATCAGATCTACTATCATGTGATAGAATTAGCTTCTCATATATTTTACTGAATTGAAATACTTATAATATTATTATTGGATTTTCAGGTTTTCTTAACTAGGACCCGGTCCCAAGGCCCAATCGGGATGATTCATTGTTTCAAAATTTATAGTCCTCTAAACCATGTCAACTCTAGCTTGAGCATAAAGGATCAGGTAGGAGACTTTACTCTTGAGAGTTTAAACTTGAAAAATTATATTAACAATGATGTTGGTAGATTTATTTTTAATAATTCTATGATAGAATTAACTTTTTAAATTTTATTAAGTTGAAATTATTATAATAGCACATTAGATTTTTAAGTTTTGTTAAGACTGGTCTTAACACCCCCGAATCAACCCTGCGGATCCTCGACATTAAATTTATGCATTCAGCATAGTGTTGGGGCCCATGTGGGTTACTTAGAATACTTATACGAATTTGGAAAGATCAAATTGAACTGAAGATTATTTTATATTTTGTATAAGAATTCATCTCTTTTAAATGATTGCACAAATTTTGAAGCACTTGAATTGAGTGATAGTTGGCTCCATAATTTATGTAAAATTAATATATTTGAAGTTTACTTAGAATTTATGCCAATGTCTTCTATTTGCTTCTAATTTTGTGTTACAGATTTGGTGGCATTAAGTGTTTCAACTCCTGTTCAATTATTTAGATTAATATTCATTTGTTTGCATTGGATAGGCATCTAACTTATTGTAGACTATTGTTAGATAGGGTCCAATATTATTTCAATAGAATATTATACCTAGTTCAATTATTAATCTTATTACTCATTTAAGCTTTAAAAATTCTTATTTAACTATTTCATTTTCATTAATTAATAATCTCTACTTTGATGAAATTTTGATAGTCTTTAGGCATCATCCCCACATAGGGGCTGCTTTGAAAGTGTCAGAGCCTTCCTACCATGCTTAAGAAAGCATGCATAGTCAATGTCTTATGACACTATAGCTTAGAGAATCTTCTAAACCTACCATGCTAAGAAAGCATGCATAGGACTTCAATATCTATGTTTGGAATGAAATTCGACCTCCTAGTACCATCCCCTTATAGGGGGCTGCTTCGGGAGTGCTAAGGCCTTCCCACCATGCTTATGGGTAGCGTGCATGGTTAATGTCTTATGACTCTGTGATCAAGTGATTTTCTTGCACCTACCACGCTTATGAAAAGCGTCGTATAAGCCTTTGAACCTGTATAAGAATACATCATTATTTCCTCATCATGTCGAAGTAGTATGCACAAGTACTTATGTCTAGAAAATATTTGCAATTACATTGAAATAGTAAGTACATGAATTTAATATGCTAGGAAAGCATATGTACAAGTATTTGGAATGAAATTTGATAACCTCCTAGTGTCATCCCTGTGTAGGGGGTTTGGGAGTGCTATAGCATTCCCACCATGCTTATGGGAAGCATGCATGGTAGGTGTCTTGCGAAACTATAGTTGAGTAGTTTTTTAAACCCACCACACTTAAGAAAGCATGCATACGCCTTCAATACCTGCATAAAAGATATTTGAAATGAAATTCGATAGCCTCCCGTCATCCTCCCCGTGTAGGGGACTGCATTGAGAGTGCTAGGGCCTTCCCATCATGCTTATGGAAAGCGTGCATGATAGGTGTCTTGCAACACCACGGCCGAGTGATTTTCTTGCACCTACCATTCTTATGAAAAGCATCGCATATGCCTTCAAACCTATATAAGACATATCCTGATTTTCTCGTCATGCTGAAGCAGCATGCACGAGTACTTAGGTCAAGCAAATTTTACCACCGTGTTGAAACAAACCCTAATGTGTACTTAAAATTATAGCATTCATCATAATTTTGCTTTTACATATACATTGAGCCAATGATGGAGTTTCTAGCATGGTTGAGGACATAAGGGAGGTGGACGACATCCAAAAGTATAGGAGAATTCCATAAAATCACAAACGGTGCCATCAAACCAAGACCAATCAGTGATGTAATACCCCTGACAACACAATCTCCCCATAGCCAAATCAACCAGTGTAACTTGGTTTCCCACAAAAGCTAGATTTTGAGATTCCAACCACTTCTATGTTTGCTTGTCAATGTCCCCATATGTGTAGCCTTAGCCAACAGAATCTCAAACTGCATGAAGGAACCTTGTTTCCATGAAAACAAATAAATTGGTAAGATTTCCACCATATCTAGCTCAAAAGAATGCATCCCTTCATAAAAAAGAAATGATATTTTCTGTGGTAGAAAGCCAAAACCTAGCTTGAAATAATGGTGATTTAATATGACCGAGTCATTGCAAAAAATAATAATAATACAACCAAATCTGATCAACTATCAAACCAACTATCCAACAAACTAACAAAATAGCTCCAAAAATTCAATCAGACGAATCCAAAATAAAGCTTTATAACTAGCTAACTCATTTCCTCACAATAGTTATCCAAACCCGATAAAGTCCCAATAGTGATTGCAATATCTTTACAAGTCAAATAAATGAGAACCAAAAATTTTATGTAGAAGCTCCTTTCCCTGTTCATCACCCACTAGAGCTCCAAACAGAGATTAGTACTTTCCGGCAACTCGACTATTGACACAAAATGAGAGATGGAAGAAAGATTGGCTATGTTGGACACAATGGACACAATGGCATGGTCTATTTTACAATCGGAGGCCGTTTGGTTCAAGTCAGCGCCGAATCAGATCAATTTCAGCTCAAAATTATGCCATGTCACTTCCGACCGCTCTACATTCGTATAGACTCATCCAAATTGAACACTATGGTAAAAAAATTTTAATGTATTTCCTAAAGAATAAGATATATACTTCCATCTTCACTCTATACGGGATGAAATGAAGATCGAAATATACATCTCTTCTTTCTATGCAATTTTGATAACACGTAGATCTGTAGAGGTTCTTATTGAGGGTGATCAGGTATGACATTGAGGAGAGATATACTATCTTAAAAGATAGAAGTCACAACCCTACAATGGACCTAATCACCTCAACAAGGACTCCTAAGAAAAATGGTATGTGTGTGTACCAAAGATTCTTCCTCTACTTTACATGGAAAAGAAAAGTAGGGTTTATTTTAAACTGGGTTCATTAAGTTCCTAACAGAGGCAAGCCCCCATAGATAATTACATCCTAAAAAATAAGATTCCTTTGGAAAACTCTCGATTAAGTTAAATGACCATTGTCTCAAAAGATTTCAATAGATAGGACTATCAATCGATTAGTTTATTTCAGAAGATCAAATGGGATTAATCAAAGAGACAGTTATTATCGAAGCCAAATGAAGATAAATAGGAGATGCTCACAATGCTAGAAACTTAGCGAGCATCTCAAACTATCCTATGGTTGGGCTTTATATTTTTGAAATTGATTTAATTTATTTGAGTTGAGTTTTTCATTATAAATTTAGGACTTATGATCCCACAACACAAGATTGTGGAAATGCCTAAGAGGTGAGGATTTATGCTTGTGGCCCACCAAGGGGAGAAGCAACCTCAAAACCTAAATCTAGGGAGCTTTGGCAAGGGCCAAAAGCATAACCTAAATCTAAGGTGAAAATGAGTATTTCCTTTACCTCCACAAAAGAGGACAAACCACCATACTATTTGGGCTTACAACCACCTAGGGGTGGCCACCAACTAACTTCTTCTACGATTTTAAATTCATGTAGGCAAGTCATATGCTTTATGCAAGATAGTTAGGATGTTATTTATTTAGAAGGAGACTAAGTCCTTAAACTCACTCCCTAAAGAGACTAGATCATGTAAGGGTATGCTTCAAATGACTTCAATCTAATGCAAATTATATTACATTTTTTTATTTTTGGACAATCATTATGACTCAAGCTAATAGGATTCATATGCCTAATGCATGAGAAGTAAGATTATTGGCCAAAATCAGTGAGAAGGTAGGAGGTGTATTTCCACCATGACTCTGAAAGGTCAAGCCAAGTTTCTCTAGCAAAGGTGAAAGCCCTCCAATCAAGAGTGAAAATAATATGCATTTGTGCATGATGTTACAAAAGAAGTATTCATCCTAAGAGGTTGTTAATTCTTTTATATTGATTTTAGCCTAAGCTTTAGGTGAGGTTATGAGTTCTTTATTTTTAATTTTGAATTATTAAATTTGGTAGAAGATTTATTTTTTACTAAGAGACTAATCCACATCTAGGTCATACATCAAGCAGGAAGAAACTAGGAAAAGGATGACATCTTAATGCACAAGATAAACAAATCATCAATCAATTTATAAAGCTAATTGTAAAAGAATAAGAGGCCATTTGTGGTTGGGCACCACCACAGAAACCCAAAATAAATTGGGTAGCCGAGCTCACCCTTATACAACCCATATTATAAATGAATTAAATACAATTAAGCAAGGAATTCATTGTTATGGGAGTCTTCAAGCTTCATTTCTTCAATCTTCTTTTCTTCTTTCTTCTTCTTTTCTTATTTCTTCTTTGGTTCTTTCTTTTGGATGGTTGAAAGTTGATTGCTCCAAAGGCTTCACATGGTACATAAGGTGAAATCTTATGACCGATTCTCATCCTAATCTCCATAACAATCATTCCAAAATCCTAATTGCAAAAATTACATGAAAATGAAAATTAAATCTAACTAACAGCTGCAAAATAGAGATTAGCTAAATAAACCACACAAATCTCAAGCATGTATATTAGACTTATCACCCTACACATGGGTGACTAAGTACACCTTGCCTATTGGATTATGCTTAGGGGTATAAGCACATGCACAATAAAAGTATTTATATTTTTATTTATCATAGCGTCCCTAAAGCACAATCCCTGCAGAAAATAATGATTAGACTAAATAATCCTATCATTCATTCTACGCACATACATCCTAATCATCTAGACTAAAACATATATCACAAAACAAAAGCACACATCAAATTATGCATCACCCTAACCTAAAGCTAGAAGTAGTGACTTAGCCTAATGTGTGTGCTTTGGAGGTTTGTGTGGTATGCTTAGCTATGGACTTAAGTTAGAATTTTGTAAGTGTGAAGAATGTTCAACTTAGAGGAGGGTTTCATTCAAATGGTTTAGTTATTTTGGGTTGATTTTATTTTATGTTTTGATTGTATTAAAGTGAATCTTACAATTAATTACTAAATTATAAAGAGAGGGAAAGAGAAGAGAACTTCTCTTTCCTTCCCTAACTTAAGTAATTTCTAAAGTGGATTCATGTTTTATTTTGTTTAGTGAATGTTTTATTATATGTTTAATTAACCCTAAGTTTAGATGAACTCTAAACAAACATATTCAAAAATAAAGGTATTTTAAGATTAAGTAAAATGAACTAAATTTATAAAACATACATCACTTCATTTCTTTCCCAAAATGTATAACATGCATATGAATGAGTCTAAACATATCTATACATACAAATGGGAATGTTTAGCACACTTTATGATGCATGCTAAGTAGTTCATTTAAGAAAATTTGAATGTTTATGATGCATGATTTTTATTAAGTATCAAAGGGGTTTCTTATCCAATTTTTTGCATGCACATATGAATGTATGAAAGGAATAAGTGAGTTTGATGCCATTGTTAACCAAGGGTGTAAGGTATAATACTTACTTAGGGCTACTTAAAGCTTAGCAATCCTAAGGTTGTCCAGACTAATATACCACTTTCCTTAAATACAAGCATGTGTACAAAAGAAATGAATGGAAAAGAAAGAATGCAAAAGTTTGTGTTGGTTGATTTATTTTTGTTTATGCAATTTATTTATACAAGTATAGGTATCTTTCTTAAGTAATAGCATAGGAATGAATAGGAGATGGAATTAGGGAAGTGTTAGGTTCTTTTCAAATGAACTATACACTTTGCCAAATCTTATTCAAAACTATACCAAAACAGAGGAGAAGGAAAACTATACTAAGCACATCCTTATATTTTTACTCACATGCATGCTTATAAGTAAGATATAAGTAACACACTTTTAGTTTTGATAATTGATTCATATATTTTAAAAATAATTTGGATTTAATAGTGATAATAGCCACTCATATTCTTACTTTAGCCAAAACATACAATTTGGCATAAAAGAAACATTTTTATTTTAAATTTAATTTTTGAAAAGCATGAATGTATGAAATAATATGACATACACATTTAGCATGTTAGAAAGAACTAAAGTAAGGAAAGCATGTAAACACATTCACCTTAATTAATTCCTAAAGATAATATTATGAAATAAGAGCAAATCAAAGTTGGTTTAATGTGATTTTTATTTGATCTTGAGTTCGATTTAATTTGGAAAATATGATATGAGTTTGCTATTCCTAACCCATTCTCACATGTGTTTGATATTTTTGTTCAATTTTTAGGTGATTAGATTCATTTTATATTTTGATTAGGTTAAGGTATGAATTAAGCATATTAATTACCCCTTACCTACACCACCTTAGCATAGTTAATCAAATAATTATGAGCCAATGAGATGACATAAAATCTCACAAGAAATTTAAATTTGTAATTCACCTAGGAAGGAAAAGTCCTAATGCAATTTGGCTCATGATTAATGATTAATTAAGCTAAGGTTTTTAAGTTAAGTAATTTCAAAACTCCCCTCACACATATGAGTTGAATCTTGATTTCCTTAATTATACTTAGGCTCTTGAACACCTAAGCATCTACCCAAGAAGAATTAATTGAGTTCTAGAAAGTTTTAGAATTTTATGAAATTAATTAAGGGGGTAATTACTGAATTAAACCTTAATTAAGATGGATTAAGGAAGAAAAAGGGGGTTTAAGGAATAGCTTATGGGAAATTCCCTAAAATTATTCACTAAATCTCCTATTCATTTAATCATACCTTAATCAACTTAATCAAAGGGTTAAACCACTAATTATAACCTAAATTAACCTTAATTATATTAATAGAGTAATTAAGGAATGAACTAGCAATTCCCCTAATTAAGCCACCAAAATTATTCACTAAACCTCCTATTCATTTTGACTTTTTTAGGTCAAGTTGGGTCAACATGGATCAAGTGGTCAGTTGGGCTAGGTTAGGTTCAAATGTTGACTTGGTCAAATTTAAACATTGGTCATGAATGAACTTAGATCAATGGTTTCAATTAATTTGGCCTATGGTAGATTTTGGCTTGGTTAGGTTTCATTTTGGCTAATTGATGACTTGGTCAACTCTTAGGTTTGACTTGGTTTGACCTAATTTAAGTGATTGAACATCTCATGATGATTGTTGATCATGATGAGAGGCTTAGGTGAATTTGATTCAATCCAATTTGGTTAGGATTAGAATATGGCTCATTAGGGTACTTTAGGTCACTTTGGGTTAAGAGCCTAAGTGCATCAAAGGGCTTGGTCAAAGCTTGATTTGAGTTTGATTGAACTTACATATGGACTTATGATTAAAATATAAATCCATTTGCAAGTGGTTTGAAGTCAAATGGATTTTGATTCATTTGACAATTTCAAGTTCAAAGGGCGAACATGAAATGGATTTTGGCTTGATTTTTGAATTGATTTTTGGTTAAGTGATTGATGTTTATATTTATATTTGGATTCTTTATTGAAGGATTGATTGAATCATGCAGTAAAATCAAGAGTTTGGCATGATTTGAAGTTGATTTTGCTAAGTTTAATAATTTTACTTGAAAGGCTTAAATTAGATTTTGATTGAATTTGAGTTTGATTTTTAGAATTGGTTTTGATTATTTGAATTTAAATTTCATTTATATATGTGAATATAAATAACAATATAAATGGGTTATGAAAAATTTCATGAATTTGAAGTGATTTGAACTTGATTTGAGCTAAGTCCATAAGATAGAATCGAAGGGCTTAGGAAAGATTTCTAGAGTTTGAATTTGAGTTTTGGATTCAGTTTGATTGATTTGAATTTATATTTCATTTATATATGTGGATATAAATGAGAATATAAGTGGGTTATGAGAAAATTTCTTGAATTTGAACTGATTTGGATTTGATTTGAGCTAAGTCCATAGAATAGAATCAAAGGGATTAGGAAAGATTTTTGGAATTTGAATTTGAATTTCAATCATGGGTTTCGATTATTTGGAATTGGTTCATGATTTGAGAAAATCCATTGAAATTGATTAAAGGTCTGATTTGGAGTTAAACTTGATATGAGTTTAGAGTTTATTTGAATTTTACTTGAAGGAAGGAAGTGAGGAGTTGGTTCAAGCCATAGGGTAGGCAAATTTTTCTAACACCCCTAAGGCATGATCTATTCCTATAGCTAACACTTCTAAGTCTCTAGGGTTAGGTTAAGTGTTCACCTAATCACTATATGTGTCTTAAGAGTAAGGAACTCTTAAAGTCTAAGATAAGTCATATGTCTAAGATGGAGGGGTTGAGAGCTCATCCTAAAAATGAGGTCAACAAACACAGATAGTCTCATTTGAAAGATTTTGACATTTCAACACTAATGGCATAGTCAATTTCACGAACGGAGGTCATTTGGGCATTATTGTCTCTTGACCTTGTTATAAGTGTAGGCACATCAACAGACTTCTTTCTTGATCATTTAGTCATTGAATTATGCAATATGCATATTCTGATCAATTTTCACATTTTAAATGCGATGGAAGTTTGTTCATCGATCAAAAATCATTTTGACTAATTTTTTGCACCGTCAAGTGTATTTTAGTTTTAATTTGCACACTATTGCATTTGAAGTTCATCGAATTTATCTTCTGAGCTCGACTCGACTGATGCAGCATGCATAGAGGTCAATAGTATTTTATTTATATTTAGGGATATAAATGAAGATATAAATGAGTCATGAGAAAATCACTTGATTTTGGTGTGATTTGGAAGCAAATTTGACCAAGCTCAATGGTGTAGGTCAAACAGGCTTAAGTAGAGAATTGACTTTGTTTAATTTGGTTTTGGTCATTTGGGTAAGGATTTCATTTATATTTTTGAATATAAATGAATGAATAATTAATTTATAAAGAAATCAATCAAGTTTGAGATAATTTAGGCGGAGATTTGGCTAAGCTTATAAGAGTGGGTCATAAGGCTTAAGAAGGAATTTTGGACTTGGATTTGATTTGAGGATTGAATTATTTGGTTTAAAATTTGGATTTGGATTTGGTAAATGATTGAGGGATTGAATTGATCTTTGAGAAAATCAGATGAATTAAGATTAATTTGAATTTGGTTAAGGCTAAGTCCATAAGAAGAAATCAAGTCGCTTAGGAAGAATGTTGATCTTGGATTTGATTATGTGTTTCAAGGATTTAGGTTGGAATTTGGATTTAGATTTGGTATTTGAGTTGGATTTGAGGTTTGGTTTGAGAAGGAAAGAATGTATTGAGTTTACGCTATAGGGTAGGAAAATTTTCCTAAGTCCCTAAGGCATAACCTATTCTATGGATAACCTTTATAAGTCTCTAGGCTTAGGTTAACTATCCACCTAATCACTAGAAGTGACTTAAGACTAAGGAGATCTTAGAGTCTATAAGTATCCTAGATCCATGATGAGAAAGTTGAGAACTCACTCCAAAAGTGAAGTCAATAAAAGGACCCAATAGGTTTGGTGTAACTAATAAAGCACACTGCATGTCTTGGCATTGACCAAGATGATCAACAATGTCTGTAGGGTTGTAAGCACTAATATAAATTATCTACCATAAACCTGAGATGTAGACGGAATCAAGATCTTAGTGCAATACAACTCAACTTATGCAAGGCATAAGAGAGGAAGAAAGGATCCACTAAGGGATCAAGTATGTGAACCTTCCACTAGGGAAGCAGGTTCAGATTATCCATAGGGAGGATAAGGGTTTGAGTTTGATCATAAACATGATTTGGGAGGGAAAAAAAGATCTGTGGGGAATTTTGACATATCATGTCGGGGATGAGTGCATGAACCTTCCACTAGGGAAGCAGGTTCAGATTATCCGCTAGGGATGGGAATTTGATTTGGTTTAATTTTGTGGGGCTCCACTGGGGAGAGGATATGATTCATGCCTCACTGGAGAGAAATTTGATTTGATTTTGAGGGCACATTCCCTTAATATAAGAACTTGGATCCGCTAGGGATAAGGTGGATTTAATTTATGGTTTTCTTTGATTTATTTTAGGGAAGCATACACTAGGGATAATAGTGGATGGATTTAATTTGGAATCCACTTGGGAAGGATGGTGGATTTAATAAAATGGACCCTGTAGGTGTGCGATGGATCCACTAAGAAGGGGCTATATCAGCCTAGGCCTATTTAAGATTTACAAATCCAAAGGGAAAGTCTACCGGCCATTAGGTAGGACTAACCAACCTAAGGGTTTCCTTTCTATGTGCAATGGCCAAGTTAGGAAGAAAGCTTGTAGACTTACATCCTCCTAAATAAGGAACCACTAGGGTGATTTGCTAGTAGCACATCAAATCAAACTCTACTTAAGGCGACTATTGAACGAATGCCGCTTTGGACTCATATCGACTCAAAAAAAGTTAAAATTAATTTCATTTTAGATGGACCCTATCGGTGTGCGATGGACCAACTAAGAAGAGGGTAATATTAGCCTAGTCCTATCTTAGATTTACAAATATAAAAGGATAGCCTACCATTCACGAGGTAGAGCTAACCAACCTAAGGGGTGTCTTTTGGTCTGCAATGGTCAAGTCAGGAAGAAAGCTTGTAGACTTACACCTTCCTAAATAAGGAACCACTAGGGTGATCAGTTGATAACACAAATCAACACCTAAGGCGCTGCGTGAATGTCGTCTTTGAGAGAATGCATAATAGACTTATATCTCTCAAAGCAAGAACAACAGCCAGGGTGACTCGTTGGTGGCACAACAAGTCAAACCTGGCCTATAAAAGAAAGTTTAAAGGTATACGATGGCCAACTCTGGGAGAAAGCTTATAGACATACATCTGCCATGAGTGGTGTATCCATCAGGTGGGTCATCATCAACATCTCAATAACCAACCAACCTAAAGTTCTCATCAGTTTGCAATGATCAATCTAAGAAGAAGGCATGTAGACTTACATCATCATAGATGGAAATGATCAAGTCTATCATTGGTGGAACAAATGTTATCCAACCTAGGCGACTACCAAGTGGGGAGTCTCGTATAAGGACTGGACCCAGACTTGAAGTAATCATGAGGAAAGGAGCCACTAGGGGACTTATCCTAAACCTCAAATATACTCAACCCAGATAGTGCATGCTTGCTAATTCAAGAAGAAAGCGTGTAGACTTACATCCTCTTAAACAAAGTCAACATGAGGTAGTTTACCGGCCTAACAGTATGACCTACCAAACTAACAAAGTGCTTGTTGATTTGCTATGGTTAAGTTAAGAAGAAGGCTTGTAGACTTACATCCTCTAAATAATGAACCACTGGGGTGACACACCGGCAAGGTAGCATGTCAACCTGACCTAGAGCACCTAATGAGTGAGTGTCATAGGGGGATTTTTAGAACAACAAAATAGCCCGAGATAAAAGATATGTGTTTATTTTATGTGATTGTGTGTAGTTCGTGTTGGTGTTATGTTACTAAAGGATAGGATGTCACTTGCATTCCTTACACCTACCCTAAATGTACTGTGATGGATTTGCAAGAAAAGATATTTCTCTCAAATATGAAGAGATGGAATTTGAGATGAAAGAAATTTTATTGATAATTATTTTGAAATAAAATTTATGGATAATATTTCTTTAGGTAGAGCCCGATGATTGGCAGCATTAGGCACTCTCCCTTACAAGTTATAAGCTAATAAGATCCTCCTTGGTAGGCCTTCTCATTGGTAAAAGGGCCTTCCCAAGTGGGTTCAAACTTACCTCCCATCTTTCGATGGGCAAAAATTGGTCTCCTTAAAACTAAAATAAGCTCTCCTACTTGAATAGCTCTAGGACAGACCAACTTGTTATGAGCTTGAATAATTTTGGCTTTGTACAACTTGAGGTTTTTGCATGCCCAAAGGCGTCTCTCCTCCAAACCTTTGAGTTCTCCTAACTGCAACTTGGAATTCTGCTCCATTGTGATTTTACTACGCATAGCTATCCTTAATGATGGGAGTTGGACTTACTTCTTGAGACCATAAACTATGGAGAATGGGATAGATTGAGTTGGAGTTCTATGTGGTGGTAAGCCCACAAGGCTTCAACTAACTTCTCATGCCACTATCGCTTGTTATCGTCAATTATCTTCCTTATATCTGGATGAGGTTTTGTTGAAGATTTCTTCTAAGTCATTTGCCCTTGGGTAGTAGATGGTAGAGTATCTCCAATCTATGTCTGTCTCAGCAAAGCTGTGATGCTCTTGAATGTAGAATAATTATGGATATAATTATTGAGGCACCAACCTATACAATATGGTTTTTGAAAAATTGGAGCACATGTTGAGCCATGACCTCTCTGAGTGGGATTGCCTTTTACTGGAAAAGTAGTGTGGTAGTAGAATGAACCGATGACCCTTGGAAGAAGGAGGAATGATCGACTATGTGTACATGTCAAATGGCCATGAGGATAGTGTAGAGTGCAGAATGTTAGGTGTGTGGTGTAAGACCACATCGTATACCTGACATTGGTGGCATCTCTAGCTATATCCATGTAGTGTGTGATCATCGAAAGCCAATAGTATCCTAGTCTCGATATTGGCCTTCATCTTCAAATCGGATTAGTGTGCTCTGCATAAACCTGAGTGTACCTCGATCATGATCTTATGGGCTTCATGTTTGTCCAAACAATGCAACCACATATGATCGAAGGATCGCTAGTACAAGGTGTCATCTACGAGAGCGTATGAAAGGGCTCTACTTCACTTAATGTGCTAATGACTTCTCTTGAGGTAATTTGTCTATATTTAGATAATCTATGAGTGGTTGCCTCTAATCCAACTCCTCATCCTTTTTGATAATGGCAACCTCCCCTTCAAGAGAGAGTCTCTCGATGAGTTCAGCATCAATAAGAGATAAGACTTGTCTATTTTGGACCCTTATTGGTATGGACTCATCTTCCGGACATGCCAACTCTTTGGCGAGCTTGGCTAATGCATCCGCTACAGCATTCTCTCCTCGAGGAATCTTATAAATAGTAACCTCTAGGATTTGGGCCAATAACTCTATAGTGTACTTGTGGTAATGATGGAGCTTAGGCTTTAGAACCTTATAAGGCCCAATTTGGTTGATAAATAATTAAGAATCCTCGAAGATGTTAATACTCTTGATGTATAATGTAATGGCTAACTCTAGAATGGCAATCAAAGCCTTATATTCGACTTCGTTATTGGTGCATGGACTGGACAGATGATATGAGAATCTCATCACATCGTGGTCTGGAGTTAGGAGAACTTTTCTTACCTCTACCTTCCTTGAAAGAGTATATTGTAGTTCTTCTCCTTTTTAAAAGGAAGACACACCATCAAAATACATCTCCCAACGTTGAATGCTAGTGTCCCCTAAGTTCATGATTTATTCATCGAGGAGGTCATCACTAAGTGAAGAATCAATAGAAAGTGAGTGTGATGCTAAGAAATCCACTAGTGCTTATCCTTTCACCGCATGGAGGGGTACAGTACGAAAGTGATGTCAAACTGTGAAAAAATTATGGACCAATGTGTCAACTGTCTGGATAGCATCGGTCGTGTCACGAGATATTATAGTGGATTGATCCTAAAGATCAGGTTCACCTTATGAGAAAGCATGTAATGTCGTAGCTTTTGGGATACAAAGATGAAATCTAGGTCCTTTTCAATAGGTAGATAATTTGCCTCAACAGGGATTAGATGATGACTAAGATAGTAGAGTGCATTCTCTTTCCCTTCGTCATTAGCTTGGGCCAACAAAGTGCCAAAGGAGTCTTCTAATGCATAGTATAGAGTATCAATGGCTTGCAGAAAGCTAGATGCGGCATCATAAATAGTGTTTGTTGTCTTCGAAAGCATATTGACACTTGTCATCCCACTTGAACTTGGAGTCATTTTTGGCAAGTGCTGAAAATGGTTGGCATCTTCCTGATAGGTTGGAAATGAAGCATCTTAGATATGTCAAACACCCTTGAAATGATCTGAGTTGAGTTAGACTTTTAGGGGTGGCATTTAATACCACCTTGATCTTCTATGGATCGACCTCTATTCCACGATGTCGGACAATAAACCCAAGAAATTTCACTTCAGCGAATTCATTTTAAGGTTAAATTATCTTAACCGTTTGAAAACTACTCTCAAGTCAAAGAGATGGTCTTCCTTATCTTTACTTTTGACTACAAGATCATCGATGTAGCATTCAACCTGATGATGAATGAGTTCATCGAAGATCTGAGTCATGGCCCGTTAGTATGTAGCACTAACATTTTTAAGGCTGAAAGGTATGACCCTATAGTAAAAGATTTCGATCAAGGTTTGAAACACAATATTCCTTTCATCTTCAGGGGCCATCTTTATTTGGTTATAACTAAATGAGTCATCCATGAAAGAGAAGACTGAGAGATGAGGCAATCTCCACCGATTCGGTATTGGTAGTGAAAATTCATCTTTTAAACATGCCTTAGTCATATCCCTAAAATTGACGCATATACAAATTTGGCCATTCTTTTTCTTAACTGGACAACACTGGCCAACCAGGTAGGATATTTTTCTTCCCTGATAAAATTGGCATTGATTAGTTTCTTGACTTCAGAAATAACCTGTTGTTTAATGTCTAATCACATGCATCTAGGAACTTGCTTGATAAGGTTAGCACTGGGCTCTATTGCTTATTTGTTGACTTCTACATCAGGAGATAAATCGGGCATCTCTTCATAACTCCATGTGAAGCAGTCCTTAAACTCAATCAATAGCCTAACTAAGTCATCAATTTTAGTATCATTCAATAACAAACTGTTGTATGTCATACACGGATTGTCTTTAGTTCCTAAGTTGATTTCTTTGAGCTCATCGATGGTTGATCGATCTCTCTTCAAACTCGAGGTGCATTCTTGACTTCAAAGTTATTTGGATCATCTAAAGTTTTAAACACACCTCCTCATATGACTTATAATGATTTGAAAAGAGCCTTCGATTCAAATGATTGGTGATGACTAGGCAATGATTATCATCATCAGACCCATCTTGAATCCTAGTCTTGGTCTTGATTAAGGATGTTTGCTTTGGTTGTCCCATAACCTTTCAAAGTAGTCTGACCTGTGTTTAGACCAAATATGTGGGATTAATATCTTATTTGTTAAATTAAGAACACAAGGTGAGTACCAATCAAAAGGCAATTGTATTAAATCTTTGTATGAATCATCCTCAAGTTCTACATCAGCTTCCTAACTTGAGGATGATACTCCCAAAAAGAACCTCTAAGTTTTTCCAACTGTGGATGACTTAGGGGCTTCCTTAACTACCAAACCCTCAACTTTGGAAAAAATGGGGTTAGAGCTAAGGTTCATAACTGACTCCTAACTGTCTCATATGCAGACTTAGATACATTTATGCTTTGCTTTGGAGCCTAGTCTTCATCATTATCATGCTCCAACATCACCTTGAAAAGGATATGCTGCTGAGAAGAGCTGGCTGGTCTACTAACCACATAAGACTCATCCTCTGAACTAGATTCTAAGTTTATGTGGATAGCAAGTGTTCTCCTGGTGGCTGGGACATACCTTCTATTGGGCTACCAACAAGGAGGCTTTCCACCTCGGGGGATGCCTCTGAACTGTCCTTTGCCTCTACCTGGTGGAGGTCAGGTCATCCTACCCATATGTTCAAATGGAGTAACGAACTGTGGGTGAAATCTAATGTCAGGCTCTATATCTTCCCTTGAGTCCACGTCTAGCTCTCTTTTATTTTCTTTTTCTTTCTCTCTTTTTTCATTTTCAAATTCTTTTTTTTTTTTATTTTCTTTATTTTTGTCCCTCTTGGATCTTATTCATAGAAAATTGGAGAGAAAGGACTTGTTTTTTGGGATGAAAAAATAGGATATTTTCTCAATCTCATGATTAGTTTCTTGACGAAATGACCTTATTCAATATCTAATCCTCTCTAGGATCTTATTTGATAGCACTTGCTTTGATTTGTTGATACATGAGATGTGGGTTCTCATAATCCATGGTTGATCCCTTCAGCAAAACTTTAAAAGTCATCGATTTTAATATCATTTAATGGCATGTATCTTATGGATTATCTTGTTCCCCTTGATTTATTTGAGTTCATCATGTTGATCTCTCTTCAAAAATCATCCTTGACTTTAAAGTTATTTGGATCATAAAGTTTAAACACACCTATATGACTTATAATGATTTGAAAAGAACTTATCAAATTCCAAATGATTAGCGATATTAAAGATTTTCATAAATCATTTCTATGCAAACTAGTTTGGTCTTGATTGAGGATGTTTGCTTTGGTTGTCTCATAACCTTTCAAAGTAGTCTGACCTGTGTTTAGACCAAATATGTGGGACTAATCTCTTCTTTACTAAATTAAGAACACAATGTGAATCATCCTCAAGTTCTTCATCAGCTTCCTGACTTGAGGATGATACTCCCAAAAGAGCAGTTTTCATCTATGGATGACTTAGGGACTTTTAATCAAATCAACTTTCTAAGAAAATGGGGAGAATTTAATCATGACTCATCTCATATCAGAGACTTGGATACATTTATGCTTGCTTTGGTGGTCTTATCCTTATCATGCTGTAACGAGGATCACTTCTTGAGAAGATGGTTCTTCATAAGACTCATCTTAGATTAAGTATGTGGATAAAGTGTTCTCTTAATGACAGACCTCTTATTATCAAACTTTCACGGGATGCCTCAACTATCCTCTCAATCTGGAAGAGTCATTTACCCATATGTTAGAATGGAGTAATGATTGTGGGTGGAATCAATGTCGAAATCTTCAGAATAGCTCTCTTTTATTTTCTTTTCTTTCTCTTTTTCTTTTCATTTTCAAATTCTTTTCTTTCTTTTCTCTGTTTTTCTTGGGATCACTAGATGTAAAGAAAGGACTTGTTGGTTTTGGGGAAGAAAATAGGTGCATTGATATCTAATCTGAACTATGAAGAGAGATCTCTTTATGAAGTACTCAATTCCACCTCTCATGAACTTCATGCTAGTGTAGAGAGGATGGGAATATTGTTTGTGTATCCGGTCTCCCAAGCAAAGCATTGAAATTTGTGAATATGATATGAAACTTGGCTTCATTCTTAATCATTTATCTCTAGAATAGATAAGGTCACCTTGTTCATTGTTTCAAAATCATCCTTTTTTTTAGAGTTTAGAATATTGATGCTCAAGTTTCTTAAACTCATCTTTTGTTGATGGATCACAGAACTCTTGATAATTTGATGCAATATTTTGTAATGTGAGGGTTATTATGATCATTTGAGCGAGACTTCATCTTGATGTAACTTAAGATGTCCTTTGATTTCATCTTTTTTTGGTAAGCATATCTGATCAAGGAGAACCTTGACTAGATATTTTCTTATCTTTTTTTAAGACAAATCTTATGCTTAATTTAATTTCTAAGATGGAGGACATTATAATGTGGAGTTTAAATATATGGGTGGAGATTTGAGGTTATCACTCACTAGAACCAATGACTTGTTTGTTATCATGAATAGGTAGAACTTTTATGTGGGTTGACTTGATTTGAAATGATGAAGTAGTAAAGTTATATCTTCTCATTATATACTTCTTTGATAAATATTGACTATGTCAATCTAGGTGAATGATTAAAGGAAAGTATGATTTAAGAGAAATGTAAAATGAGCTATCATTAATATTTTATTGACTTGGAGAGTTTTCAAGAGGAATAAAATGGGACTATCATAAGTGGATAATATGTGTGAAAGCTTTCTTCATTGATTTCTTTATGAGATACATGATAGAAATATCAAAGTGTGATTTAATGATGATAACGCTTACAAAGAGGAGCTAGTGGAGGAAAAAAGTAGTATTGATGTGAATTTGATTTGATGGTTTCTTAACAAATTTGGGCAAGTAAGATGATATGTTGTTGTTGAGCTTATTCATCTTCAAGTTGTCTTTGAAATGCAAATTTGGTGTTGAGGTTTGAGATGAATAAAGAGAGTTTCTTAATTTAATAAACTACTTTTAGAGGTTGGATAAAACAATATCACAATATTTTGTCTTGAAAATGAGGGTTTCTTTCTTTTTGTTCAATTGTTGTTGCTTAATTTTATTTTTTGATCTTGAGTGAAACCCACATTTCAAAATTTTTTGTTATGTTGGGGTTCAAATTATGATTTGTAGATGAGACTTTTCTTGATGTTACTTGAATTTTTGATTTTGATTTATCTTTTTTTTTTGAATGAGAATCCTCATTTAACAAATTTGGTATGTATGGGGTTCAAATTTAGCTATGAGACTATATGGTTTTGATTTGAACTCTACTCAAAATTTGTAGTGGGGTTCAAATATTTAGAGACTTTAAATATATGTGTGTATGTCTTGTTTGAAAATTTAATTTGAAAAAATATTTATGCAAATTTAGGTATGCTAAAAAGGTTCTCAAATATGTGTTTGAAAATGTGACATCTTTAACATGATTGGTTATGTGAAAATATTTGATTTGAAAATGAGACTCTTACTTAACAAATTTGGTATGTTAAGCGAAGGCCAAATGTGTTTGATATGTGTTTGAAAATGAGACTCTCACTTAACAAATTTGGTATGTTAGGTGGGAGCCAAATGTGAGTATGATTTGAAGATGAGACTCTTTACTTTAACAAATTTGGTATGTTAAGTGGAATCAAATGTGATATGATTTTTTGAAAATGAGACTCTTAACAAATTTGGTATGTTAAGAATCAAGTGTATTTATGATTTTAAAATGAGACTCTTACTTAACAAATTTGGTATGTCAAGTAGAGTTGAGTGTATTATGATTTGAAAATGAGATTCTCTTAACAAATTTGGTATGTTAAGTGGAAGCCAAATATAATTGATTTGTTTTGAAAATGAGACTCTCACTTAACAAATTTGGTGTTATGGAAGTCAAATATATTTGATTTGAAAATGACTCTACTTAACAAATTTGGTATGTTAAATAATAGTCAAGTGTGATTTAATTTATGTTTTGAAAATGAGACTCTCACTTAACAAATTTGGTATGTTAAGTGGGGGTCAAATGTGTTATGATTTTTGAAAATGAGACTCTTACTTAACAAATTTGGTATGTTAAGTGTCATTTATTATGATTTTAAAATGAATCTTACTTAACAAATTTGAGTATGTTAATGAGTTGAGTGTATTATAATTTAAAAATGAGATTCTCATTAACAAATTTGGTATATTAATGAAGCCAAATGTGATTTGATTTGAAAATGAGACTCCCCTAACAAATTTGGTATGTTAAGTGAATCAAGTGTGATTATGATTTGTGTTTTGAAAATAGATCTCATTCAACAAATTTGGTATGTTTGAACTAAATGAAATTGTTTTGTTTTTGAAAAAGAAACTCTCATACAAATTTGGTATGTGAAGTGGAGCCAATTTTTTGATTTATTTTGAAAATAGATCTCATTCAACAAATTTGGTATGTTGAAGTGGGACTCAAAGTGTTATGATTTTTTGAAAATGAGACTCTTACTTAATAAATTTGTATATTAAGTTGGATTCAATTATTATATGATTTGAAATTAAGAATCTTAACAAATTTGGTATGTTAATAGGATCAAGTGTTTTTGATTTTCAAGATTTTCAAAAGAGGAATTCTATTTGAAAATATGATGTTAAATAGATTTTGTTTTAATTTTTGAAAAGAACTCATTTGACAAATCTAGGATGTCAGATAGAAGTTCAATAGTTTTTTTTTTTTTTGTGATTTCTTTGAAGAAAACTTCAACTCTAGCATATGAAATATTTGAATTTCAATTTCATACTATAATTTCATTGAAAATAGAATCTTCATTCAACAAATTTGAGCATGTTGAATGAATGTCATTAAAAGTGTGCTAAATAAGGAAACTCTCTCAGCATATATGAAATATGTTAAGTGGAGTTTCAATTTTCATGTTACTATTTGAAAATAGAATCTTCATTCAACAAATTTAGCATGTTGAATGAAGGTGGTCATTTTCAAAAGTGTGCTAAAAAGAGGGAAACTTCTAACTCTAGCATATGTGAAATATGTTAAGTGTTTCAATTTTATGCTGATTTTATTTGAAAATAGAATCTACATTCAATAAATTTGAGCATGTTGAATGAAGGTGGTCATTTCAAAAGATGCTTTTGAAAAGGAACTCAATCTAGCATATGTGAAATATGTTGTGAGTTTCAATTTATCTTATGATTTTATTTGAAAATAGAATCTTCATTCAACAAATTTAGGTATGTTGATTAATAACTATTTTCAAATATGCTTTTGAAAGATGATTTTGATTTTGATTTTAAAAGAACTATGTAACAATCATGGGGATTGTTAGATAAGGTTTGGTTATATGAGTGTGCTTGAAAATCTAAATTATGTGCAAGATCTTTTATTATGTGAATTTTCAAAGTGCTAAAAGTGGCATTTTTTTGCAAGAGTTTATTTTCTTAAATATAAGATGAACCTTGCCTCACCAAGCTATAGGAGGTTCAATGTCATCACCTTTCATTAGTTAATTTTTATCTTTCATAAAGACATAGGGTTTCAAAATCAATGATGAGGTAAGAGGGATGTCTAGCTTTGCTTAGAATGAAATAAGTTAAGTGAGTGGGGAAAGATAGTCTTGGACTCATATGAAATATAAGTCCTTTCGATGCTTGGAGATAATAATTGTACTAGAGATGGAGAAACAATATTGTTTAAATCATTTTTGTAGAATTATATGTATACACCACACAAATCATGGTGTACTTATTGAAGTGATGGGTGTGATATCAGGAATAGTACACTATCTCAAAGATGAAATCACTATCTATGGATCACTTTAGGACTCAAGGCATGATGGATCTTAATATCTAGAGATTTTTTTTCCTACTTTACATAGATGAATAAGCAGATTTATTTAAACTATAAAGTTCTCTATTTGGGCAAAAACCCCTATAGTTAATTACATCTAAGAAGATGAATTCCTTAGGAATAGTCTTGATTAAAGTAGGCAATTATTGTCTCCAAGATTTCAATGATAATACTATCATAAATTATGTTAGAAAATCAAATGGGATAGATCAAAAGAAGGAGAACTTATTTTTAAGCCAAAGAAGATGTATGCTCATGATACTAGGAAACCTTAGCATTAATATATCCTTTGGTTGCTTTATATGTTTGAAATTGAAGAGATTTTAAATTTTATTAGAAAATTGCTATAATCCCACAATACAAGGTTGTGAAAATGCCTAAGAGGTATTTTCTTCCCAAAAAGAAATAACCTCATCCAAGTCATGGAGCTTTAGAAACAGCACATCCTAAATCTAAGATGTATATGATTCACATCCACAAGAGAGGGTAAACCATTATGAACTTATAACTGAGTGGCATGTAACTTTATGTTTTAAAATCATGTGTTAAGTATGATTTTGATGTTAGGTTATTTTTTAGTTAGAAAGAGACTAAAGTCTTTAAACCCACTCTAAGAGACTACATGAGTGGTATGAATAATGACTTAATCTAATGCAAATCTTTTTAATTTTATTTGATTTTTTGACTCTTTATTTGATAAAGGCTATAGAATTTTTTTATGTCTAAATGCATGATGAAATAAGATTATTCAATCACAAAAAAGAAAAAAGTGTTTTCCACCACAGAAGACCCTCATATCTTCTATCTAAGGATACCTTCTTTTACAAAAGTGAAATAAATGACATGTAGATGTTAAGCATATAACATCCATATTACTAAATCTTTAATAATCTTGATTTATTGCTAGGCTTTATGTGAGATTAATTTTTAGAAAATTTAGTTATGAGTTGTAGTTATAGAAAACTTATTTTTCTATAAGAGCCTAATCATCATCACACATTAAATCACCATATATAAAAGAAACTAGAAAGACATGTCATTTCTATTCATATCGTAAACATAATATCAAATAATTTATAAATAAAAGAATAACTATATATTATACACTAGAAAAGAAATTGGTAGGAGCTCTACCTTATACAACGTATATGAAAGAATAATTACAATTTTTTTACAAATGAATAAATGCTATAGCATTCTTATATCTCTCTTATTCCTTCATTTGGGTTTGCTTGCTTTAAGGCATTACTACAAAACATACATGCTCATAATGACATAACACTAATCTTAATTTTTTAATGTAAGATTACATCAAAAATAGAAAAAATAAATCTAACTACTATAAAATAAGTGTTAGCTAAACACAGTACAACCAAGTTATATGTATAATTTGGATAACAAGATAATATCCATTTGTCTAATTTAAATTATGCTTAGTTAAACAATACAAAAGAGCATTTATATTTATTTTTAAAGTCCCTTAAGCATAATCTACTACATAAAAATATGATTAGGTTAATCATACTAACATTCAATCTTCATCTCATTATCTATAATACATCATAAAACCAATACATCAAACCATGTGCATGTAACATAAAAGCTAAAGTGGTGACTTAATCTAAGGTGTGTATATTAATTGTGGTATTTATAACTAGCTTTGGCTTTTATAATTTTCTAGAAAAGAAAGGATTTAATTTGAAGGATGGTTTTAGTTTAAGTGGCTAAATTGATTTGTGAGTTTTACTTAATATTTTTTTTTATTTCCCTTGATTTACACTTAACAACTAAGTATATAAAGAGAAGAAAAGAGAGGATCACTCTTTTTTATCTCTATCTTAAGATACATCTAAAGCAAATTAATTAAATAAATTTTCTTTAGTGAATGGATTATTATATATTTTAAATTAATCCTAAGTTTAGGTTTAGTTTAAATAGATTTAATAAATAAAAAGGCATCTTAAGGTTAATTGGAGTTAATTATTATCACACAACACATATTTATTCATTTCTTTCCATCATATGTAGCATGCACATGTTTAAGTCCTAAACATATCTATACAGGAAACATGTTTTTGGCACACTTAAATGCAGGATACATAAATGAGTTTTATAGAAAAAGATGATTCTCATTCATTAGCTAAATACACATTCAAATGTATGAAAGTTTTAAGCAAGTACTTTTCCATTGTTTGACCAAGAGAATGAGAGAATCTCCTTGGGGCTACCAAGTCATATTTCCCGGATGTCCAAACTAGTTATACCCAATTCTTAAATACATAAGGATGTATAAACAACTATAAGAATAGAAAAGCATGCAATTATATTTTATTTTGAATTTGCACATGGAATAAGGTGAGATTTTCATTCATTAGTCAAATGCACATTATAAAAGTTATAAGCAAGGACTTCACATTGTTTGACCAGAATGAGGTAGGATCCTTTTCTACTTAAAGTCGTGCATTGTACTAGTTATACTATTCTTAAATACTCATGAGTGTACAAACAATTATAAGAATGAAAATCATACAAGAATTGTATTTTGATTTATTTATACATGTGAGCTAAAATTCTATCTAAATTCTAACATGGATATACATAAGAATAAACCTAAGCAAGTGTTGTGTCATTTTCAAATGAATTACACTTTTTAATATTCATATCCTTATATAAATTCATGAAGATTAAGGAAAAGAGAACATATCACATGTTCTAAGTTGTAAGATACAAGCTTATAAATACTTATAATTATCATTACTTCATGTGTTATAGTTGATTTATATACTTTTCAAATAATTTTCTATTTAATAGTAATAATAGCCACAAATATTTTTAATTAAGTCAACACATGCAAATTTGGCATAAATGAATCACTTATTTTTAATTGATTTTTGAAAGAAATGAATGCAAGAATCAAGTGGCATGTAACATTTTAATATGATTGGAATGAAATAAAGAAACACAAGCATGTAATTTCATTCAATCCAACTAATTATTAAAGACAATCACATTAAATAAGCTTATTTAAAATAAACCAAAATTTCTTAAAGGCATTTTTTATTTCATGCTTAACTTGATTTAAGAGAGATGTGAGAAAGAGGTGTTTGCTAATTCTAATCTCATTCCCCATATGAGTAAATTAATTTGATTTAATAAGAAGTAATTAAATGATTTTTATGGATTGATTAAGTTAAGCATGGATTAAATCAATTAATTAACCCTTACATATGTTACCTTAAGATAATTGATTAAATAATTATTAGCTAATATAATATGCAAATGAATTGAAAACTAAATATCAATGCTCCTATGAAACAAAAAGGGTTTATTACAATTTTCTCATAATCATTTAATAATTAAGCTTAAGGAATCATTTTAATTACTTTCATGATTTTTTCACACACATGAGCTAATCATAATTTCATTAAGCTCTTTAGATTCTTGAACACCTAAAGCTCTACCCAAGATGGATTAAGAAAAAAATCAGATTTAATTAGATTTTTTAAATCAATTAAACTAATAATCCATTAATCCATCTCTCCTAAAAAAAGACTAACCCAAGTTAATTAATTTTTTGAAATGAGATGGGCTTAAGGAAGGTAGGAAAGAGGTCCCCTATTTCCATAAGCCATCCACTTAGATTAAGCATGATTTAATATGATTTGAATTCCAATTTAGCTCATTAAGTTTTTTAATTAGTTAATTAATAATATGACTTTAGTTGAAAAGAGAGGGAAAATTAGAAAAGGATTAAGAGGGCAATCCACTTCTCTAAGTCTCCATACTATTCAATTATTAGGAGTCCAAATAATTAATTAATCACTATTTATATGCTTAATCACCCCTTAATGAAGTTAAGAGGGTATTTAGGGTTTAATCAATCAATCCTCCTAATTTAACAAGTAATAAATCCTCAAAAAATAGAGGAGACGGAAGTCATCCTCTCAAACATTCTCATAAATTTTGGGATTGATCACTTGAGAGATTAAAGAGTTATTAAGTTAATTAAATCTTAATTAAGCTTTATTTATTGTTCGAAATCCATTATAAATATTTCTATTAAATTCTTCTCTAAAATACCTTTAAAATGAGCCATTATTTATATTTTTTAAAATTGTTCTATAATTAGTTATGAATTATAGAAGATTCAGCCTAAAACATGAATTAATTAACCTTCATTAAAGCCCATCTGTTGGCGTGACATCTTGTGATTTCGCATGGTGTGGATTGTATTAAAGTTGTCACATTGAGTGGGTCTGAGGGATGTGATTTCTTGTGGATCATCCGATCTAAGATCGAATGGCCATGATTAATCCTGCGATTTAGATGGAATAATCAGAAGATTTAAGCATGATTTAATCACGGTCATCCATTCTGATCAGAATGAATGGCCCATGATCTTTCTCATTCGCAAACGATGAAAGACAGATGTCGCCCGTCTTTCTCTGTCCGATCCGAGCTCACCAGAGCTTGGATTGATTCCAAAATGATCTCACACCATCAAGAGAAGGAGAGGAACTCATCCAATGACTAAGATTGCATGACATGCACATTTCTTTCATAAAACACCAACCCAAAAATCACCTAGGCTATGGTTTTGAAGAATTACCTTGTCGGAGCTCAAGACCGGCGGTGGGATTGATGGAGATAGCTTCGTCTAATAAATATGAAGCACTGTTGAGAAGCTTAGGCATTGATTTGGGGTAGATCCCTCAAACGACCAATCCAGCACTATGGAGTGTCGGTCTTGATCAAACTTAAGCTTCCAATGGCTTTGGAGCTTGAGAAATGATTTGGATGGCTTCGATATCGTGCATGGAAGGTGTGTGCAAAAGGAATTGAAGTTTAGCGGTGAAATGAGAAAGCTTGAATCGAATCAACCCAACCCCCCCTATTTTTATTTGACATAAAACTGACAAGGGAGAAGAATGGGGGAGCTTATGAGCTTGGGGAATGAGTGTGGGAGACTCTCCTTCACTCTCTCTGGCTCAAACGGAGATGAATGATGAAATCCCATTCAAATTGAGGGAGTATACCCCCTCAATTATTGAGGTGGAAGGATGGGATTCAATCTTATTTTTCTTCGGCTATCCATCATCAGACCACTGAAATTATCTCCATCAAGTCCACGTGGCTCGCTAGGAGTGGGGGAAGGCTTTGGGTGGCTCAAGGTCTGATATGGGGAGATTTCCTTTCATTTGTCCATGGGGTGGTCGGTTTGCATGGGAGGTTAGTTAACTCACCTCCCTTTGGTTCATGGCAAGTCCTAGAGTGCTTAGAGTGGGCTAGGAAGTTATGCATGCTTCATTTGGCAATTGGATGGCTGCCTAAGTGATGGGAGAGTGAACTTTGCCAAATTGGGGAAGGAATCCAATGCAAAGACGTTTATCCAATGGCTAATCCCCTTGGATGGGGTCCATAGCTTATGGACAGACTTTGGGCTGATCTAAGGTCAATTTGGGTTGGGTTTGGTCAGCCATCAAAGTCCTATGGGTTGATTTTGAGTGCTTAGGCTTCATTTGGTCAAATAGGTTCATATGTGTTTATGTTCGGTTGGGTTGATCAATTGATCAAATTGGGCCAAACCAAGGCTTGGGTCATGTTCAAATGATGATTTGAAGAGTTTTGGTTTAAATGATTTGGGCTAGTTTGGCTTAGGTTTGATTTTAGCTCATTTGAAATCAAATAGGTCAAAAGTCAAGTTGACCAATTTCACTAATTTGATCAAATTGGGTTGGGTTAGGTGTTGGTTCATGTTCAAATGGTTAATTAAAATGATTGTAGGCTTTGGTTTGATTTGATTTGGATTAATTTCAATTTTGGATAATTTGACCATTTAGGTCAATTTGAGCTAGGTTGGGTCAAGTTAACCAATTTGTCAAATTATGTTCAATTATGGCTTTGATTGAGTTCAATAATCAATTTGAAATGAACTTGAGCCATTGGTTGTAATCAAATTAGCTTAGATTATGATTTGACCCATTTTGACTTTTTAGGCCAATTAGGGTCAACTTGGGTTAAATTGTCAATTGGACTTGGTTTGGCTAATTGATAGTTTGGTCATATTCAATCATTGATTATAAGTTGGTTTGGATCAATGGTTTCAATCAATTTCATATATGGTAGGTTTTAGCTAGTTTAAGTTTCATTTGGGCTAAAGGTTGACTTCGTCAAAGGACTAGGTTGACTTAGTTTGACCCAATTCAAGGTGGTTGATCATCATAGGGTGATTGTTGATCATGATATAAAGTTTGGATGGGCTTAGTTCAATCTAATTTGGGTTGGATTAGAATTTGGCTCAAAAAGGGTTCTTTATGCCACTTTGGGTCAAGTGGACCTAAATGGGTCAATTGGTTTGATTTTGGCTTAATTCAAGTTTAGTTTAACTCATATATCAGCCTATTATTGAAATATAAATTCAACTACAATCAATTTAGAGTCTACTAGATTTTGGCTCATTTGAAGTTTTCAAGTCAAAAAGGTTAACTTGGGCTTAACTTGGGTTGACTTGAGTTTGGTTTGATAATTGTAGTATATGTTTATATTTGGCTAAATGATTAAAGGAATGATTGATTCATGAGAAAATCCATTAGTTTTGGCTTGATTTGGATAGGATTTGGCCAAGTCCAAGAAATTGACTAAAAAGGCTTGAAGTGGGTTTTAGTTTAATTTTGGATTTGATTTTAGCTATTTGGATTTATATTTCATTTATATTTGGGGATATAAATGAAGATATAAATGAGTCATGAGAAAATCACTTGAGTTTGGAGTGATTTGGATGCAAATTTGACCAAGCTCAAGGGTAGGTCAAAGGGGCTTAAGTAAGGAATTGATTTAGTTTGATTTGGTTTTGGTCATTGGGTAATGATTTAATTTATATTTTGAATATAAATGAATGAATTATTGATTGATAAAGAAATCAATCAAGTTTGGGATAATTTAGGTGGAGATTTAGCTTATGAGAGTGGGTCATAAGGCTTAGAAGGAATTTTGACTTGGTTTGATTTGATTGAATTATTTGGTTTGGAATTTGGATTTAGATTTGGTAAATGATTGAGGGATTGAATTGATCTTTGAGAAAATCATATGAATTGGGATTAATTTGAATTTGAGCTAAGTCCATAAGATGAAATCAAGAGCTTAGGAAGAATGTTGATCTTGGATTTGATTATGGGTTTCAAGGATTTGGTTTGGAATTTGATTTAGATTTGTTGATTTGAGGTTTGGCTTGAGAAGGAAAGCATGGATTGGGTTTAGGCTATATGATAGAATTTTCTAAGTCTCTAGGCATAACCTTCCTACATGTGTCATTCTAAGTCTCTTGGTTAAGTGTTACCTAATCACTAGAAGTGTCTTAAGACTAAGGAGCTCTTGGTATCAAGTCCTAGATCTATGATGAAAGTTGAGAACTCACTCCAAGGAGGAGGTCAAATGTGTTATAATAGCAAATTACTCTCAAGCTAAGTAGTTTTGTCAAATTAAGAGAATTTGGGAATCTGCTCTGGATATAAAGTGAAGCAAATAGCATTTAGTTTAAGGGAGGAATTGTTGATTTGTATTTAGTTTATTATCTAAATGATCAGCCATTATTATATTTGTGTTATTTCTTTATGTTAAAATATTTGTTACTTGTTGATTTGATCTTCTTACCACTTTATAACAATTATAAAACGTGGGTTAGGTAGCCATTTTTAAGTTATGCTTTAAGTTTGTTTTTCCTCTATAAGGCTACTTGAATGGCCAAGTTGTTAAGAATTAGTTGAGACAATTTACTCTATTTGTCTATTTATTTTTTTATTAGCAGTAACTTCTACGTAAATTTTACTGTCGATTAGTATAGTATTGCTCTTAAACTTAAAAATAAGCACTCAATCATAATCTGCTAAATTCAACACTTAGGCAAAAATTCTCTCATTTTTTACCTGCATATTAACATCAGGAAAAATAAATCCAGGTAACCTGCATGATTCCATAATATCAGGAAAAATAAATAAATAAAATTTAAAAGAAAAGAAAAAGACAGAAAATTAAATTAAATAAAATAAAGAGCATCAGTTTTGGTCGGATGTTTAAAGAAGTAGCAGAAAGCATCGTATGGTTATAATTTTATAATTATTAAAAGTCCGTTTGGCATCAATTTCTTTTATATTGTGTAAAAAATATTTTTTTTCGTGTACTTTTAAATATTTTTTTTATTTTAAAGTAAATTACAATATTTTAAAACACTTAAAATAATTTTCATTGTTTTAAATATTTTTAAAATAACTATTATTCTCAAATATTTTTTTTATTTTGAACTAAAATATAAATAAAATAAAATAAAAATAAAAAAAAGAAATTGATCCTAAACGCCCCAAAATAATGTAATATTCATTAAACTGGTGCAGGCAAATGCAGTCCACTATGTTTTCTATTTTTTATTTGATTTTAATAGTATAGAACTTTTAATTTGATTTTTAAAATTGTGATCAAACATAATAATTTAGGGGCTATTTAAGATCAATTTTGTGTTCATTTTATTTCTTTTTTTTTCTTTTTTTGTTATTTTTGAAAATATATTTATTTAGAATGTTTTTTTATATTATATTATTTTTTATTTTTAGAAATAAATAACATTCTTTTAAAAAATACTCAAAATATCTAAATAATAAGGATAATTAAACAAATTTTATTTTTAAGCAAAATATAATAAAATAAAATAAAAGCACTGTATTATAAGCTAATAAATTCAACACATAAGCTAAAATTTTTAAAATAATTGTTCTCATTTTTGGCCTCTTCGGACTGGAATAAGACGTTGACATTATATAATATACATGAATTATAAAATAAAATAGCAGTTCGTTATCGATAATACGAAATTTCTTAAAATTATCCCCTTTGAAGAGAAATCTAGAATTTAAAGAAATTATGTTCTTTTAAGCAAGGATATATAGATCCCAATTAATAAGATGTTTAATCCAAAATAAGATATTGAAGTTACTAAAAATTAGCTTATTTGCATATCATATAATTTTTATATATTTACATATCTCATATCTAAATTTTAATATTTATATAAATAATATTTAAATTAATATTTATATAAATAATATTTAAATTTTTCATATCACATCAAAAATATTCTTATTATTAATATTTTAAAATGAAATATATATTTTTAGCATAGAAATTTGTTATAAAAGTAAAAAAAATAATAATAATATGAAATCCATATTCCCTTTCTATGTTATTTTAAAAAAAAAATTTGGAGTCGGGCATCTTTATTCGGTGACTATATAATAAGTGTTCTTAAATTAGAGGGAACCTTGCATGTGGGCCATGTGGCACTGCTCTTGAAGCTTCCCTTTACTATATTATGGTGAGCTCTTAAAGTTTACTCAATCATCTGCTATATTATTTCTTGGAAACCTTAAAAAAACAAACTGCCGCCGTTGCCAGTCAGAGCCATCCTTCTGCCGCAGTTCGGCCCACTTAAAATAAATTTAATGAAGTGACGGCAACGGTCATCACCATTGCACCGATAAGTTTTTTTTTTAATATATTTAAATATATTTAATCATAAATTTATATATATAATATATGTACAATAATTTAAATCTAAGACTTCTTAATTAAAAACTAAAGCTATCAAACAACTTTATAAGTTCTTCTTTCGTTCTTATCTTTTACCGTTCTTATCATATGCCCAACACAATTGGGTGTGTTTGTACCTTCTTATTCCCAACGATTTTAATTTGAGCTCAACTCAACTTATTTATTATAAAAAGAAAAAACTAATTTTGATATAAGTATTTACTATAATAAAATAATGAAAAATAAAAAATTAAATAAAAATTAATAATAAACACCTAGATTTAGCTATAATTTCAATAGTAAATTTATATACATATGATATAATTCTAATGTATTTACATATTTAAATATTTAACATCTAGAATTATATATATATATATATATATAATTTTTTAATGCATGAAAAAGTATATTTAACGTTAAAAAGTTAGTAAAATAATATTTTTAATGTGATATTAAAGATTAAATATTATGCATGTATATAATAAAATTTAAGAGTTGAATATATTATTATTGATATGGCACTTAAAATATCTAATTCGAGAAGAATCTTGATGTGTAAGTTGATCCTAAGTTGAAAGCGGTGAGATCAAGCTTAAAATATCATTAGAAACTTTAGAATATCGATTAAATCA